>VWZS01003077.1:27585-48395 GCA_013397075.1 Rhabdornis inornatus | reverse complement strand
CAAATAAACAAAACCTGAAGTAAATAAAAACAATTAAAATCCCAAATTCTTCCTAAAATTCCCAAAATCTCCCAGCTGCAGCTTTCCTTCTGGGAGAAAAATCCCAAAAATTCAGAAAATGGGGAATTTTTTTTTTTTTTTTAAGGAAGCTCCAAGAAGTGGAGCAGGAAGGAATGAATTTGGGAAATGAATCCATTGGAAATTCCCACCTTTCCAACAAACGCCAGATCTTCCGTGAAGTTCCCTTCGTAGACGGAGTCGTCTTCCAGGAGCAGAATTCCCGAACCCTTGGGATGAAAGGAAAAGTCGGGAATTCCTGGCGTGAACTTCCCACCAATGCTCCAATTCATCCCAGAAAAATTGATGGGATGCAGATTCCGAGAAGTTTTTGTTTTTTTAAAGCCAAACATTTCCTTTCAATGTTCACGGGAAAAACCCACGGAGAAGTCCTGTGAATTATTCCATGGATTTTCCATGGGAAAGGAACAAAAAGTCAGGAAAGGCCACCGAGGATCATCAAGTCACACTCGTGGTGCTCCCAATTCTGGGATATTTTAGGGAATCATCATTCTTTGGGAAATGATTCCAAGAAAACAGCGACTGTGTAGAATGACGGAATTCCCTGTCGGAAAGGGATCCAGAAGGATCCAAATCCAACCCCTGGCACAGGAGACATCCCAACAATGCCACCCTGGGAGAGCTGGGAATGCGCCCATTCCATGGGAAACTATTCCAGGGAATAATTCCTATCCATAGGGAATTTTCTTCCCACTGGGATTTACTCCAGAGTTTAAACCCAAAGGTTTCTTCAGCCCCAAACCAGCTGGGAAACGCAATCACTTCCAGAGCTGGAATATTTTCCTCTGGAATGGTTTTCTCCATGGAAAAATCCCAGTTTTTCAAGGGAAGCTGCTTGGATTTTCCAGGGAAAAGTGGAGTGGCTGCTCCCACCTGGAAGCCTTGGGAAGTTAAAGGAGCCTCTGGGATTTTGGTTCTCCATGGATAAAGGTTTTATGGGAAGCGCTTCCTGCTGAGTTTCCATCCAAAACATTTTTCCCTAATTCAGGAAGTGGGAATGGGGTTGTTGGGGTTTTTTTAAGGATGGATTTCCCACAGGAAGCAATGTTTTTATTCCAGTGATAATTCCCTTTGCTTTCCCCACCAAATTCCCAACTTTTCATGGACTGGACAGGTGACTTCACATTGGAAAAGTAAGGATTTGATGTTTTCCAGGAAAGATGGAATGATACAGAATCTTGGAATGGTTTGGGCTGGAAGGGACCTTCAAAATCATCCAGTCCACGGGCAGGGATCTCCCACTATCCCGAACTTCTCCAAGCCCCATCCAACCTGGCCTTGGACACTTCCAGGGATCCAGGGGCAGCCACAAATCTTTGGGAATTCCATCCCAGCCCCTCCAAGCCAGCAATTCCTTCCCAATATCCCATCTCTCCCTCTGGAATGCGAGAAGGAACAAGACTCGTTCTTCCAAACCATTATTCTGGGAATATAATGGAATATCCTGGGTGGGAAGCTCCCACATCCCAACAGTCTCACCCTGTCCTGGAGAGTTATCCAAACATTCCTGGCGCTCCGGCAGCCTTTGGAATGTGCCCATTCCCTTGGGAACGTCCTTCCCCAGCACGCTCCGGGGATCCCAGATCCCCAACCCTCTTTCCACGATCTCCAACCCGCTTTGTCCTCCAGCGTCGGAACCCCGGAATCCGGGAGCCTGGAACTTCCTGTGCTGACGGGCACTGATCCCCCCCCAAAAAAAAACAAAAACAAAAACAAAAAACAAACAACAACAAAAAAAAACCAAACCAAAAAAAAAAAAAAAAAAAAAAAAAAAAAAAAAACAAAAAAAAAAAAAAAAAAAAAAAAAAAAAAAAAAAAAAACCTCCGCTTTTGACCTGAGGCCATGGAGAACACTTCCAAAAACGGAGCGATAAAACCGGGATCACGGATGCGTCGTTTGAATAAACGAGGTGTAAAAAAAATTTAAAGTTTAAACTCTTAGAATGTGGTAATGCATAGGAAACAAAATAACAAAATCAAAGTTTCAGGGCAGAAGTTCTCGTCCTCCTTCTCCTCCTCACCTTGCTCGGCGTGAGCTCGGGTGATGTTTTGTAATTAAATAAAATTTAATTTGTTGCGGGCCACGAGGTGTTAATCAGTAAGTTAAAAGTGAAAATAATTTAATTGGCATTTCTTAATTAGGCCACCTGGCCTTAAAAGGCCTTGCGAAAAAAAAATAAAAAAATAAAAAAATAAAATAAAATAAAATAAACCAGAAAAATGCATCTCAATTTTTTAATCTGTTAACTCGAAGCACTGCAAAACTCGCTGTAACACAAATAAAAACTCACAAACATCCAAATCCAAACAAAAAATACATTCGATCCCAACCCTAACCAAAAAAAAAAAAATAAAATAAAAAAAAACGAAATACTCCAGGATGAATTTGGGAATAAAAGCTCAACCTTGCCCTTGGTGGTGAATTCCCCGTCCCAGGGATTATCCAGATGCCACGGAAATCTTGGACTCACCACCATTTTATCCGCCTGGAATGTCCTCTGGTAGCAGAGCCCCGACTGGGTCACCACAACGCCCTCTCCGTGTCTCTGGTCATCCAACCACATCCCGATGTACCTCTCCCCTCTGGAATGCGAGGGAAAGCCAAAGGATGGATTTTCCCTGTTTGCCCAGCTCTCAATCCATGGGATTTGTCCCGCTGAGGGCGCTTTATCCCAGCACAACGCTCTGGCCTGGATGTCCCACACAAACTGAGCTCCGGGAATGTTTTCCAAGGAATTCAAGCCTTCCATCCCAAATCTCCAGGATTTATCCCACCAAACCCAAAGCTGTCCCACATCTCTGATCCATCCCACCTTTACCTCTCCTTGTCTTCCCAGACTCCGTATCCGTTCTTTTTGTCGTTTTCCCACTGTCCCGTGTATTTGAAGGGATGCTCCGCTGAGAAATTCTCCAGGATCCCAAATCCTTGGCGCACATTATCCTTGAAGTAGCCCTTGTAGACCAGGTCATTCCCATACCTGCGGGAAGAGGGATGGAATTCCAGCCTGGGAATGTGTGATTTGACTGGGAATCTTTCTGCTGGAGCAGAAAACCAGGGAAGCGAGGAGATCAGGCTCATCCATCTCAAAATATTCCAAATATTTTCCGACGGCGCTGGATTTGATCCGTGTTTGCTGTTGGGAATGTGCACCACCCAGAGCTTCCCAAATTATCCAAGGACTCAACACACAGGCTTGGAATTGTCCTGGGAGAGGCCTTGACCTCTCACCAGCCTGGGCACAGGGAGCTCTGGTGAATCCAGGCTGGAAAACTGGATCCATAGGAAGGAGGCCAGGCTTGGATCCAGCTCACTGTGGTGGCCACCAGCCCTTCCCTGGATCGGTCCCTCTGGGAAGAGAAGCTCCAGGTTTAAATACGGAGCAGAAGATCCAGGTTGGAGGACAGGCCAATCCAAGTTGGAATGTTGAGTCTGTCCCACTTGGCATGGAGAAATCAGGGATTGGGATAAGCAGGAACCAGAGGCAGCCCAATGTTCCCAGTGGCCAAAGCATTTGGGGTGACCTCGGAAGAGAAAATTCAGGGAAACCTCGGAGCCCCTGGCAGGGCCTGAAGGGATCCAGGAGAGCTGGAGAGGGACTGGGGACAAGGCATGGAGGGACAGGACACAGGGAATGGCTCCCAGTGCCAGAGGGCAGGCATGGATGGGATATTGGGAAGGGATTCCTGGCTGGGATGGAATTCCCAGAGAAGCTGTGGCTGCCCCTGGATCCCTGGAATGTCCAAGGCCAGGCTGGAGCAACCTGGGATAGTGGGAGGTGTCCTATGGAATGGGATCATCCTTAAGCTCCCAAACCACTCTGGAATTCTAAATGCCCACAAAGCATTTCCAGACCAGGCTCGGAAGATTTCAGGGAATATTTCCATCTTCAAATCCCTGGAACCCCCCATTCTCCCTGGGATCCATCCTGGGTTTTACTTACTCACAGATTCCATAGCCCCGCATCTTGCCCTGGAACCAGTGGCACTTGTAGCAGTCGTAGCGATCCTCGGAGCGCCGCGGGACCAGGCAGATCCCAAACCTGCCGGGGGCACGTGGAAAAGGTCAGCATGGAAAAATCCAGCATGGAAAAATCCACAATGGAAGAGGTCAGCATGGAAAAATCCAGAATGGAAAAGGCCAGCAGAGGAAGGTCNGAAAAATCCAGAATGGAAAAGGTCAGCATAGGAATGTCAGCATGGAAAAATCCAGAATGGAAAAATCCAGAACGGGAAAGGTCAGCATGGAAAAATGCAGCATAGAAAAGGTCAGCGTGGAAAACTCAGGCATGGAAAAGGTCAGCATGGAAAAATCCAGCATGGAAAATCCCAGAATTGAAAATCCCAGTATGGAAAAGGTCAGCATGGAAAATCCAGAATGGAAAAATCCAACGTGGAAAAAACAGGCGTGGAAAAATCAGACATGGAAAAAACAGGCATGGAAAAATCAGACATGGAAAAATCCAGCATGGAAAAGGTCAGCATGGAAAATCCAGAATGGGAAAATCCAACATGGAAAAATCAGGCATGGAAAAATCCAGCATGGAAAAATCCAGCATGGAAAAATCTGGCATGGAAAAATCAGGCATGGAAAATCCAGCATGGAAAAATCAGGCATGGAAAAATCAGGCATGGAAAAGGTCAGCATGGAAAAATCCAGCATGGAAAAATCCATAATGGAAAAGGAGAGGACAGAAAACGGCGGATGAAGTTTAAAAACCAATTTTAATTTCATGGGATTGGGTTTTTTCCTGTTCAAATTCCTCATTTAAGTGAGGTTTTCAAGGGATCTAAAAATCCTTTTAGGAATAAATTCCCACGGATTTAGGGATCTGGGATGAGATTCCAGCCCCTGGGGTCTGTCACTGTCAATCCTCTCTCTAGGTTCCAACCTCTGGAAGGAACCATTCCAATTGATTTGGAGAGCAGGGAATATCCCGTTTTCCAGGCCTTACCCGTGCTCCAGGCCATCCTGGAAATCCCCGACGTGGTTGCGTCCATCGCGCCACTTCAGTGTCCCCCTGGAATCCAAGGAATTCTCTCATCACAGCATTCCCAGATGGAATATTCCTAAATATTTAGGCCAGCCTAGATGGAGCTTTGAGTCCAGCGCAAGGTGCCCATGGTGAGGGGTTTGGAATTGGATCCTTCCCAAAGTTCTTCCCAACCCAAACCATTCCCAGATTTGACGGCAAACATCCCAAAAATTCCTCGGAGGACAAAGGCACAAAAGGCACCTCCAGGCCTCGGTTTTCAGCGGCAGGATTTAATCCCATCGTGTTTTCCTGCTCCGGGATGAGTGGGAAGAATCCATTCCGTTCCCTAATCCCAAAAGTATTTGTGCAGGTGCCGGCTCGTGCCTTTAGGAGCTGGCACACGATCCAGAATTAATGACAGGGATTAATCCAACGGGAGTTCCAGCCTGGCACGTCCCCGTGGCCACGGGGACACCACAGCCTGGAATTCCAGCGGCTCAGACACTGGGAAAACACAGAGGAATGCCAGTCCAAGGGATGGTGAATTCCATGGTTTCTAGGGGCTGGAAAAGTGATCCCAGGAGGTGACAGCAGAGCCAGGAGAGCCGGGAATGGCCAAGGATGGAGAAATTCCTGCCCGGCCGTGCCCGGCTCTGGAGCCGTTTCCCGCCCGCCCTCCCGGTGTCCCACTCCTCCCACAGCCAGGGACAGCTCCAATTCCAACCTCATCCCAGACAATCGGATCCCTGCACATTCCCCAGCCGGACACAACGCGATTCCAAACTCCTGGAATGGTTTGGGTGGGAAGGACCTGAAGGATCATCTCATCCCATGGGCAGGGACAGCTCCCACTGTCCCAGGCTGCTCCAAGTGTCCAGCCTGGCCTTGGACATTCCAGGGATCCAGGGGCAGCCACAGCTGCTCTGGGAATTCCATCCCAGCCAGGAATCCCTTCCCTCACTGAGTTTAAATGGATCTTGAGCCTGGAATAAAAGCTGGGAATTCGGCTGAGGGAATGACAGCAGCCTGGAATATCGGGGAATTTTTGAGGAATTCTGAGCTCTTTTTGGAGCTGGAGGCCAAAGCTTTGGAATCCCTCAGGGAATGTTGGAATATTTTTCCTCTGTGCTGATGCTGAGCTCGTCTGCTTTGCCTCAAAATCCCAACTGGAACAATTCAAAATCATGGAATCCTGGAATTTTTGGGGTTGGACGGGATCCTAAAGAACGTCCAGTTCCAACCCCGTGCCAGGGACACTTCCCACTATCCCAGGCTGCTCCAAGCTGGCCTTGGGCACTTGCAGGGATCCAGGGACAGTCACAGCTGCTCTGGGAATACCATCCCAGCCTCTCCCCACCCTCCCAGGCAGGAATTCCATTCCAGTGTTTAATCCAAACATCCTGTGGGTCGGTTTGACAGGAGATGGTGCAACACCAAAACCGTGACGAGGTTGTTTGACTTTCACCGAGGCTGTCGTTCCAAACACCTCCACGAGAGTGGCACTTTTCCAGGTTTTCCAGAGGATTGCTCGGATGTGTTGGAAATTGCCATTTTTAAATTTAAATGTAAATCTCCTTTGGCTTTGTGGGGAGGAATGGAAAAAGGGAGCAGCCAAAGGGGATGAGGGAACAGCTGGAGCTGGGCCAGGTTTAGGTTGGATTTTAGGGAAAATTCTTCCCCCAGACGCTGTCAGGCACTGAATATTCCCCAGGGAATGGGCACATTCCCAAGGCTGCTCCAGGGTGGGGTTGTTGGGATGTCTGTGCAGGGCTTGGAGTTGGACTTGATCCCTGTGAGCCCTTCCCACTCAGGATATTCCGTAATTCCATGGCTGCTCCAGGCACACCTGAGTGGGAGTCTGGCCTTCCCCCACCCCAGGTCACCCAGAATTCCGGGAGAGCCAGTGGACAACGACAATGTTTTTTCCAAAGAGCCCAAATTCCAACTCCCACAGCTTTCCTCCCTCAGAAATCCCAGAGCAGCCACCAAGGCCAGGATTCTTCTCTGGAACCTTCCAGCAACAAAATCCCAGCAGAGGAATTCCATGAGTGGGAAGGGGACTCAAATCCCAGGAATTGAACATGTGAAGTCCCTTAATTCTGCCACGAATATCCTGGGATGCCTCACCCGAGTCACTCCATGGGAGGCTGGAGAGGTTGGGATTAATCCCAGTTTTCCAGCCCTAAAGCAGGAGAGGACAAAAACCAGGAGATGGTTTTGAGGGAGTGAAGGTGGGAATGATCCAAAGGTCTCCTGCCCTAAACACTCCTTTATCTCTCCCATGGAATATTCAGGATTCAGTTTTGGATTTGGGATTGGAACTGGATTTCCTTCCAAGCCATTTCTGTTCTGGATTCTTTCACTATTTTAAGGCTCTCTCAAGCCAAGTCATCTCCATCCTTTTTGCTTCCAGAGCAAACTGTGTCAAACTCATGGAAAAGAAAATTTCCAAATGTTTTGATGGCTGAGGAGCTTGGTCATATTCCAGGTTTCTTCCTAAAAAAAAACACCCCAGACTCTTCTTTATCCCATGTCCAAAAAATTCTGGTTGGGATCTTTGATTTACAGACATTCCCTCACTTAAACCCGGATTTACTGAACAGTTCCCACGTTCCCATTTGAGCTCCTGTTGTATTTCAGCTTCTCTTAATTCCTGGGGTAAAAGTTTGGATGTTTCAAGTTTGGACGGAATCCAAGGAGGTTTCGGCAGCAGAGAATAAAACTGTTGTCCACAAAAGGTTTTTAGTGGGGATTTTCCTCCTCGTGAGGGCGAGATTTTCATACCCCAAGGCTGAGGTCTTGATTTTAGGCCAAGCCTAAATCCTAAATAGAGGCTCAGGGTGATCAACAACACCTGAGCCTCTATTTAGGATTTAGGCTTAGGGCAGCCTTTAGGATTTAATCCATAAACCACGGATGAGACATCCACAATAAATCCCAAGTTTTAGGACTCAGGCTTTGCTAAAGCAAGGCCAGAATTCCCTCTGGGAATGAGTGAGGCAGGAATCAGAGCACCAGAGCCTGGATTCACGTCCGCAGCCTCACGAAGAATCCAATTCTGGCATTAGCCCCACCCTGCAAGCGCCCAAAAAAGGAGCAGACGTGGTTCAGTGACCTTGGAGATCTTTCCCAACCTTCATGGAAACACAAAACCAGGACTTCCAACCCTATTCCCACTTGGAAAAGTGGCCAGAGGGTTCCTTACATGCCATGGGGCTTCCCCCAGAGCCACTCTCCCTCNTTTCCCCGACTTCCAGGGAAATACCAAGCCAGCATTTCCAACCTTATTCCCACTTGGAAAAGGGGTCCAAAATGCACTTCCAACCTTATTACCACTTGGAGAAGTGTCCCAGGCGGCCATGGGGCTTCCCCCAGTGCCACTCATTCATGACGTGGTTGAGTGACCTGGAGAAGTTTGGGTTGGCCTTGGAGATGGTCAACCCAAACTCAACCGCCATGGAAATTCCAAGCCAGCATTTCCAACCCTATTTTCACTTGGAAAAGCGGCCCAGAAGTTCCTTACTTGCCACAGGGCTTCCCCCAGAGCCATTTGTTCGTGATTTGGTTGAGTGACCTGAAGATGCTTGGGTTGACCTTGGATACATTTCCCAACATTTACAGAAATGCCAAACCAGCAATTCCAACCTTATTCCCACTTGGAAGAGTGTCCCAGAAGGCCATGGGGATTCCCCCAGAGCGACTCCTTCATGACGTGCTTGAGTGACCTGGAGATGTTTGGGTTGACCTTGGGAGATCTTTCCCAACCATCACGGAAACACCAAACCAGCAGTTCCAGCCTTATTCCCACTTGGAAAAGGGGTCCAAAAGGCACTGCCAACCTCATTCCCACCCGGAAAAGTGGCCCAGAGGGTTCCTTACTTGCCATGGGGCTTCCCCCAGAGCCACTCGCCCTCGTAGGTGGCCCCCCGGAGCCGTCCCTCGGTGCGGAAGACGTAGGTGAAGAAGCGGCGGGATGGAGCCTCGCTGCCTTCCCGGCTCCGGCCCCAGAGAGGAAAATCCCGCTTCCCGTTGAGCGCCTGGCGCACGGCCTGCTCCAGCTTCCACCACCACACGGCCTGAGGGCACGGAAAACAGGGAATGAGCCCAGATCCCGGGAAAATCAACCGGAGACAACTCCAGGGAAGCAGCGAGGAACTGCCGTGTTCCCATCAAAGCTCATCTGCAGCTTCCGCCCTCCTGGAAGTTGGATATTGCACCAAGGGACAACAGCTGTGAGGGAGGAATTTCTACTTGGATGTTAAAAATTAGGAAAAATTTCTGCTTGGATATTAAAAAAAAAAAAATCAAAATTGCAAGTTGATTTGAAAAAGAGAAACTTCAGGAAAAGCGGCAAGAAACCGACGGGTTCCCACCAACATTCCTCACCCGCCATCAACTCTGAGCCACCTCTGGCCAGGATTTTCCTGGAAAAGCAGCCAAAAATCCAGGATTTTCTTGGAGAAGGAGACAAAAATCCTAACCCAACCCCAGCCTGGATTATTATCCTGCTTTAAGTAATAAAGAGATGGGAAAATCCCAACGCCTGACCTTCATCTGGGGGTCCTTGGCGGAGAGGACGAACGTCTCTTCCGGGGTTGTGATGCGCAGGTTGTACCTGGGAGGGCAAAAAAAGGGTGGAAAACACAATTCCCAATCCATCAGCTCTTCCCATTCCCCTCCTGGAGCTCCTGGTGCTTTTCCAGGTGTTTTTTTCTGGAGACATCTCAAGTTTGCCAGGGCTGGATTAAACTTGCCATGGGGCCGTTGGCAAAGAACGGGATGAGAGGGAACGGCCTCAAGATGTGCCAGGGGAGGGTCAGGTCGGACTTCAGCAGGAATTTTTTCGTGGAAAATGTGGTCAGGCATTGGAGTTGCCCACGGAGGTTTGGAGTCTCCACCTCTGGAGGTGTCCAAGGAATTCTGGGCTGGGAACAAGGTGGGGATGGAACCACAAAAAATTCTGGGATTTCAATCCAGCAGCAAATTCCAAGCTGTTGAGACCCCATTATCCATATCCCAATCTCACTGCTCGGAAAGGAGATGGGACAAAGCTTCGGATTGTTTTCCCATCACCCTGAATATTTTTATTCCTTTTTTTTTTTTTAACTCCCAGTGGGAATTTCTCACTCACGATTCTGGAGCTGATTTCTCTCCGCAGTTTTCATCCACCCACACCAGCTTGAGATCAAAACTCTGGAAGCTGTTTCCCTGGAAAAAAATGGGAAAAGGTGGTGCTGTTATTGCTGGAAACATCCGTGAAATGGCAGAGCTGGACTGGCAGCACAAATTCCCAGTTTTTTGGTCCGTCCATCTCACATTGGGAAGAGAGACATTGGAGATGGAAAAACCATGGGAAAAGGAGGGAAGTTCTTGTTTGAACACTCCTAAAGCTCTTCCAAAATTCCATGGCCACATCCAGGAGTAAAAACCTTCCCACATGACCCTGATCTGCACAGGAATTCCTTCCCTATCCCATGGCAACATTCCCAAATCATTCCAGCCAATATTCCCAGAGATTTGTGGCTGCCCCATCCTTGGAAGCATCCAAGGAAAGGCTGGACAGGGCTTGGAGCAACCTGGGATGGTGGGAACCATGGAATGGGGTGGGAATGGATCATCTTTAAGCTCCCTTTCCATCCAATCCATTCCAGGATTTGTTTAGGATTTGGACTCCAGGTGGCACCACCACAAATATCCCAGAAATCCCAAATTTAAGGAGTCACTTTTGGAGGCAGCAGAGCTCAAACAGAACAAACTCCAAGGGTTGGAATGAAAGGAAAATTGAAATTCTTCATCTCCTTTCCCTGCCTCACATCCTCACAGGTGTCCACATGGAGCTGCTGCCTGGCAGGATGGAGTTTTCCAAAAAATTCCCAAGAGTTTTCCCAGATTTGGGAGAACAGACAAAGAAGGGACATCAAAATTCCCAACCAGGTCAATCCCAATCCAGTTGGAATTCCCAAACGTCCATAAGACTCGGTGGCAGCAGGTGAGGCACAGACGGGAATCATGGATTGAACATGGAGATAATTCCATGGATTTGCTGATCCCATGTTCCCATCGCAGCCACTGGCCGTGATCCAACTCATCCAAAACAGGGCAGACAAACCACATTCCACGGCACGGGTTGCTTTTCCCAGAGTTTTTAGGGAATTCTCATCAACAGGATGAGAATTCCACAGTGTCCAGGTGGAGCAGGGAATCTCCACCCCACTCCCAAGGCTGGATGCTGATTTTTCCCAAGGCAGTTCAGCCAGAGCGATCTGAGCTGGAATTCCCTCACGGGAACACATCCCCAAACCCCAAAATTCCCAAAATAGCCCCAAAACCACCTCCAACGCCTGCAGCCTTGCCATAAACATGGAAAATCCCGTTTATCCCAATAAAATCCCGTTTATCCCAATAACATCCCATTTATCCTAATGTGTGGGAGCTCATGGAATCTCATCATTGAGCCATCAGATCCCTTGGAATAACTAAGGGCCACAATTCCCTGTGGAAAAGGGTTTGGATCACTCAAAAGGTGCCTGTGGTGGTTGGATATTCCAACATTTCCAATATTTTCCCAGGGAAATCCATAATCCAACATTTTCCTGGGAAAATGTTCTGTGGACCTCCTCTACTCCTTCCCAGATACTCCTTTATTTTCCACACGTGGATGGATCAAAGTTTTCCCAACTTTTCCCAACAGCCAAACCGTACTGTATTTTCAACATCAATAAATGGGAATTTTCCTGCCACTCCTTTGGGAATTCCTGTCATTTTTGCCATGCCATTGGAATTTTAGTGTTGTTTATCCGTGTTCACTTCCCAGTCGCTCTGGAGGATCCTGGACCGACCTGGATGAGCACCAGGACGTCGTCGAAGAGCAGGAGCCGCTCGGAGCGGGCGCTGCCGGAAGCGATGGGAAGGTTCCTGCTGTCCTCCAGGAGCCTCCTCTCGGGGACACACAGCACGTCCTGGAAAAAGCCAGGATTGGGAGAGGGCATGGAATTCCAGGCAGGAATTCCTGCAGGGATCAGCTGACTCGGGGTTCCAGTGACGGTGACACGCTTGGGACACCAACTCGGCTGGAAAACCCCAGGGAGTTTCTCCAACTCTTCCACCCAACTCTGCTCTATGGAATTCCAGCCTCAAATTCCTGATCCATAGCAAATTCCTGAGACCCGCAGAAAATTCCCAGTCCATACCAAATTCCCGATCCACATCAAGTTCCCAATACACTTCAAATTCCTGACCCATATCGAATTCCTCATCCTTATCAAAGTGGGAACCATGGAATGATTCCCAATCCATATCAAATTCCTGATCCACTTCAAATTCCTCATCCTTATCAAATGCTCAATCCACTTCAAATTCCTGACACATAGCAACTTCTAATCCATACCTAATTCCTGACCCATATCAAATTCCCAATCCATATCAAATGCCTCATCCATATCAAATTTCCAATCCACTCCTAATTCCTCTTCCACTCCATAGTCCCAATCCATATCAAATTCCTCATCCTTACCAAATTCTTGATCCTTATCAAATTCTTCATCCTTATCAAATTCCCGATCCCTCCCAAACTCCCAAACCATCCCCAATTCCCGATCCATCCCAAATTCCCGATCCACCTCAAATTCCTCACCCATATCAAATTCCCGATCCATACCAAATTCCTGACCCATACCAAATTCTTGATCCTTATCAAATTCCTCATCCTTATCAAACTCCCGATCCATCCCCAATTCCTGATCCATCCCAAACTCCCAATCCATCCCCAATTCCCGATCCATCCCCAATTCCCGACCTATCCCTAATTCCCTCTGGACTCACGGTGAATTTGTAGCCCAAGGATTTCCAGAGTTCCTTGGTAAAGCTGGCTTCATCCAGGACCTGGCTGATGAAAGATTCCAGCTTCCCAAATTCCCGGATAACAGCGGCCACCACATCCTGCTCAGATCCCTGGGAAAAGATGGAAAAGCTTCAGGAATGCTTCACATTTGGGTCGAGAGAGGCCCAGGCTGGATTTTCAGGAATATTTAGCAACATCCTGGATCAAAAACAGTCCAGCTTGGATTTTAGGGAATATTTGGCAAAGGATGTCCACTCTGGATTTTAGGGAATATTTAGCAATGTGTCCATAAAGGAGGTCCATGCTGGATTTTTGGGAATATTTAGCAAAAGACATCCAGGTTGGATTTTAGGGAATATTTAACACAGAAGATCCAAGTTGGATTTTAGGGAATATTTAGCATTGTGTCCCTCCTGGAATGAGGGAGATCCAGGTTGGATTTTAGGGAATATTTAGCAAAGAAGTTCCAGGCTGGATTTTTGGGAATATTTATCAATGTCCAAGATGGATTTTCAGGAATATTTGGCAAAGGAGTCCAGGTTTGATTTTTGGGAATATTTAGCAACGTGTCCCTCCTGGAATGAGGCAGATCCAGGCTGGATTTTAGGGAATATTTATCAATATCCAGGTTGTATTTTGAGGGAATATTTAGCAACGCATCCATCCTGAGCTTGGGGACATCCAGATCGGATTTCAGGGAATATTTCTTCCCACAAAAGCGATCAAGAAGAGCCACTGAGCATTCCAGGGGAATTCCCACCTCCTGGAGCTGGGACAGGAGCTGCAGGTAGCTCTGGATGTGATCCCGGAAGGGTTTGTGGAGCACCAAGTGCAGGGCTGGCGCCAGGGAGCTCTCCGAGGTGAAATCCCGCAGGAATTCTTTCAGCACCGCCTTGTGGAGCTTCCAGGCCTCACTGGAAAATTGGGAATTATGAGAAAAGGTCGTTAATTATCCCAGAATTCCCACTCCTCTGTTTTCCAAACTTTCTGTGTGACGAGGATGGAGAAAGCTGAAAAATTCCTTGAAAAATCAAGGAACGTGCTGCTTATAAACCCATTGCTTCCACAGAAATCTGGGATTACTGGGAATTTCCAGATTGCCATCCCTTCCCGAAATCCCAAATTTCCAGCTCCAGAAGGATTTGGGGGTGGTTGGAAAGAGGGAATCCATGCCTGGAATTGTCCAAGGTTGGCCAAGGCTTGGAACAACCTGAGATAGAGGGAGCCATGGAAAAACAGGGAATAAGGCACTTGGGAATGTGCTCCTTATAAACCCACGTTTTCATTCCCTGCTTCCAGAAAAATCCGGGATAAGTGGCAATTCCCAGCCAGATCCCTCTCTTCAATTCCATCTTTTCCCTAAATCCCAAGTTTCCAGTTCCAGCAGGAGCTTGGAAGGAGGAAAATCCCAGCGTGGAATTGTCCAAGGTTGGCCAAGGCTTAGAGCAAGCTGGGAGCTGTCCCAGTATGGAACGTGAGGATGTTTGGAGGATTTTTCCAAACCATTCCAGAATTCTGGGATTCTCCAGTGCTCAGTGCTGCCTGATGTCCCCATATCCCAAGGATTCCCAAGATTCCCAAGGATTTTCCACTTGCTGACCTCTTGCTCTTGGTGGCCTGCTCGAAGCCCTGGACCACGACAAAGTTGGCGAAGGTGACGAAATACCTGGAAAAAAATTCCAAGGATACACGGGAGGAGTTTGAGAGGGAAATCTGGGATGAGTTTATAGATCCCAAACCGTCTGGAAGTTCTTTAATCCCACAAACGCACCTCTGGAAAAATGCAGGCCCAGGTATTTGATGGATTGGGATCAAAGTTTGGATAGGAACTTGGAATTCCTTCCCAATCTTAATTCCAGGATTTTCTGGCAGATTTGGATAAGGCAAAAGTGCTGGTAAGAGCAGGATCCATTTCCATCAGATTTTATGGGATAAAATTCCTGCCTGCAGGCTCCGAGCTGTCCATTCAGACTCCTCAGCACAGAATTCCCAACAGAATTCAGAAAATTTGGGAATTCTGGGATGTAAACAACGGAGCTGTCACACTCCTGCTCTGAGCTTGCTTTATTTTTCCAAGTAAAACTCGGAATTTTCCTTTTCCATTTCATATTTGCCAAGATTTTCTTCCAAGAGCTGCTTTTTCTGGGACCAAAAATTCCCAGCAAATCCTACATTTTCTCCCAGCAAATCCCACATTTCCCATGCAAATCCCACATTAAACCCAGGTTTCATCCCAAAAGAAATGGGACTAAAATCTCAGGATAAATTCCTTTGGAACAATCCTATTTGGAAAATCCCAGCTGGAAAATCCAAACTGGAAAATCCCAGCTGGAAAATCCCAGCTGGAAAATCCAAACTGGAAAAGCTTTGGCCACTTTTATGGGGAAGAAAAAAAACAGGAATTGAAGATTTTTATGGAATTTCAGCTCTCCATAAACCTTTATTCCTGCTGGGATCTCAGATCCCAATCCAAAAGCACAAAATGATGGAAAAACCACATCCAGTGCACTTTTCCAAGGGTATTTCCCCCCTGTGGCCTCTCATCCTGCTTTTTCCAGATATTCCCACTTCCCTGTCCGGAATTATCCCAATGGGATCGATCCAATCCCAAATATTCCAGCACTCACTGGATGTAGAGGCTCAGGAAAAGATCTCCTTTCCAGAGGATGTAAAAATCCTGGATCCCGCCGGAGTCGGAGCCGCATTTTCCCCTCAGGATCCGGGAATTTTCCTCTGTGAAATTCCAGAGGGCTTGGAAGCGATCGTTGAGGAGCACCAGGAGCTGGAAATTCTCCTTTTCCTTGGGATCGTGGGGTTCTGGGAGAGGAAAATCGGGAAAAATGCCATGGGAAAGTCGGGATTCACAAAGGATTTTGTGGAATGTGTTGTCTGTGTCTGATAAATTCGCAAATGGGAAAAGGGGAAATCCCAGGAATTTCTGAGTCCATGGAGCCGTTTTGGAATAAAGAAATTTAAAATTTTGGGAAAGTGGGGAGGAAAAAACAAATGGGAAAAATGGACCCAAAAAAGGGGAAATTCCAGGAATTTCGGAGTCCATGAAGCTGGTTTGGCTGGAATAAATAAACTAAATAATTTGGGAACACAGATAACAAAAAAAATGGGGAAAATGGATCTGAAAAAGGGGAAATTCCAGGAATTTTCAGAGTCCGTGGAGCTGTTTTAGATGGAATAAAGAAATACAAAAATTTGGGAAAGTGGGGAGAAAAAAAAATGGGAAAAAATGATCAGAAAAAGGGGAAAAATCCAGGAATTTTGGAGTTCATGGAGCTGGTTTGGCTGGAATGAGATGAAATAAATAATTTGGGAACATAGATAACAAAAAAATGGGAAAAATGGATCAGAAAAAAAGGGGAAATTCCAGGAATTTTGAAGCTCATGGAGCTGGTTTTGCTGGAACGTGATAAACTCCATCCCAAACTCTCTGGATGCTCATTCCAGTGCTCCAGTGGGAAAATTCCTGCCCTTTTCCCACAGAACCATTCCCAGTTTCCTTGGAGTCATCCCAAAAGGAATTCCTGGAAAGGCCCCATGTGGGCAAGTATGGATCAGAAAATTCCCTGGATCTGGAATTTCCCTGGATTTTTCATTTCCCCGGAGTTCCCAACCTGTTCCCACAAATTCTCCCTGCTGGGATGAGCCCAGAACGGGAGCAGGGCCCAATTTTTGGAATTTGTGGGATTAATTTTCCATTTCCATGCTGGAAACATTGGATTGGGAATTCTGATCTCACTGAAAACATGGATTCATCCCTAAAAACCTCTGGAACACAACATTCCTAGAAAACTTTTTCCCCAAAGAAACTCCTCCCAGTGGGAATTCCAGCTGGAAATCCCTTCTTTGATTGACTCCAAGTGGGAATTCCAGAGAAAAATTCCCGGGATTTACCTGCCTGGAGCAGAGGTTTGAGGATGAGGGCATCGATCCGGGCCAGGCAGGAGGAGAAATTTTCCTCCACTTGGAGCAGCGATCCCAAAATTCCAGCTGTGGACATGGCCTGGAAAACAGCGGGAATGAATCAAATCCCTGGAAAATGGAGCAGCCATTGGATTCCATCTCCAAGGTTTTTCCTTGGATTTCTCTCCCGAGGTTTTGCCGCCCTTGGCAGCATTCCCAGGTGGGGCCAATCCCAAAAAACCTTGGGAAAAGTTGGGAAAGGAACGGGAAGCAAACAGCTCAATGGAGACAACTGAGCCAAATTTTCCCAAGTTTTTCCAGATTCCTGATGCAAAATGTCTGGAAAAGCCTGGAATTCCTTGTGGTAATCCTGATTCATTCCAGAGGGGTTTTCCCAGGAGAAAATCCCAGAATTCCAAAGGATGAAGGAGAAATCTCTTCCCACTCCTCTCATTCCCATCCTGCTCATTCCCAGCCCTCTTTTCCCAAATTCCCGATGATCTCGGAGCCAAAAACATCTGGAAAAATCTGGAATTCCTCCTGGTAATCCAAATTAATTCCAGGGGGAATTAAATCCTGGAAATCCAAAGGATGAAGGAGAAATCTCTTCCCACTCCTCTCATTCCCATCCTGCTCATCCCCAGCTCAATTTTCCTAAATTCCCGATGATCTCAGGGCCGAAAACATCTGGAAAAACCTGGAATTCCTCTTGGTAATCCTAAATTATTCCAGAGGGGTTTTCCTAGGAGAAAATCCCGGAAGTCCAAAGGATAAAGGAGAAATCTCTTCCGATCCCTTTCACTGGGATTTGGGCCCAGCTGCTCTTCCCAGGATTCCAATCCCCAAAATCCCCTTTTCCCAGGAGCAGCATTTTGGGATCGCTCCTCTCCCAGCACTTCCGGGTGTGCGGAAAGTTCCGGAACTTCCTCATTCCAGCGGCTCTCCGGAAAAACAGCGAGCAGGAAATGAGCTCAGGGCACAGAAAAACGCCAAGAATGGAAAATTCCTCGGGAAGAATCAGCTGAGAGCGCAAGAACCGGGAAAACCCCAAAATTCCAAGATTCCTGCAGCATTGGGAAGCAACATTGGGAATTCATGGAATGGGGAGGGAATCACGGAGCACTTGGAGAAGTGGAACCACTTCCAGCAGGAGAAAAACTGGGAATATGAGGAAAAGTTTGCTCCAATCTGACCTTGGATATTTCCAGGGATGTGGCAGCCATGGAATTCTCTGGGAATTCCATCCCAGCCAGGAATTTCTTCCCAATATCCCATCTATCCCACTCCAGCAGTGGGCTGCATTCCCTGTTTTCCTGACATTCCATCCTTTATCCCAAATCCTTCTCCAGCTCTCCTGGAGCACCTTTAGGCACTTGGAAAAATCCTGGAATTTTCCCTGGAATCACTTCCAGTCCCAATCCAAAATCAAGAACTCCCAGGTTTTTTCCACCATTTTTTTTCCCATGGTCTTTCCCAAAAATCTGGGAACACCAGGAAGCTCCTCCTGTCCCATCCAACCCTTCGGATGATCCTGGAGAAAAAATCAGGAGGCAGGACAAAAACCAGGAATGTGCAGCATTTCCAACTCCTGCTCAGCTTTCCAAGGAGCAGAATTCCCAGAGGAAATTCCCACAATTCCTGGAGGAAATTTCCACAACTCCTGGAGGAAATTCCCACCATTCCTAGAGGACATTCCCCCAATTCCCAGAGAAAATTCCCCTAATCCCCAAAGGAGATTCCCCCAATTCTCGGATGAAATTTCCACAATTCCTGGAAGAAATTCCCCCAATTCCCAAAGGAAATTCCCCCAATTCCCAGAGAAAATTCCTACAATCCCCAAAGACAATTCCAACAATTCCAAGAGGAAATTCCTCCAATTCCCAGAGGAAACTCCCACAACTCCCAGAGAAATTTCTCCCAATTCCTGGAGAAAATTCCCACAATTCCCAGAGAAAATTCCGCCAATTCCCAGAGGCAATATCAAAAATTCCCAAAGATAATTCCAACAATTCCCAGAGAAAATTCCCCCAATACCCAAAGGAAATCCCCCAGTTCCTGGAGGAAATTCCCACAATTCCCAGAAGAAATTCCCGAGGCGCTTTCCTGCCGAAAGCCTTTCCCAAGGAAAGTGAGGCTCGGGAAGCCCAAGGTGCTTTTCCAAGGCCAATGGAATGTCAACATTCCCAAACAGGTCGGGCCTGTGGCTCAGCTAGGCTGGAATTAACCAGAGCCGGTTTTAGCAACCAGGCCTAAACCCAGGAGCTTCCCAAGGTTTATTCCGCTCCTATTCCCAAAAAAAACCCCAACTCTGGAATCAGGAATCACCAAATTCCCTTCCCAAGTTTATTTCCTGTTCTTCCCGAATTTCTCTGGAATTCGCAGATTTTCTGGCCTCCAAAATCCACTCGGGGCGGGATTTTTGGGATAATCCCGCCCGCATTCCCAAAAATTCCCGGTTTTCTGCCCTTTGGGGATGAAGCCATGCCCGGGAGCAGCTGCACATTCCAGGAATTCCAGGGCCAAAGGGATTTTCCTTAAATAGCCTCGGCTTTAGGCCAGGCCTAAAGAAACCCAACTTAAACCCAGCCCCAAACTAAACCAAAGTTTAAACCGAATTTTAAACCCAGCCCAAAGTTAAACCCAGCTGCAAATTGAACACAAACTAAAACAAAGTTTAAACCCAGCCCCAAATAAAACCCAAATTAAAACAAAGTTTAAACTCAGCTCCAAACTAAACCCAAATTAAACCCCAGTTTAAACCCAGCCCCAAACTAAAACAAAGTTTAAACCCAGCCCCAAATAAAACCCAAATTAAAACAAAGTTTAAACTCAGCTCCAAACTAAACCCAAATTAAACCCCAGTTTAAACCCAGCCCCAAACTAAAACAAAGTTTAAACCCAGCCCCTCCTCTGCTTTGAACTCTTCACTCCAAACCGAGCCTTGAATCCCAACTTTTCCTGGAATTCCAGAGCTCCTGGGAGGGTTTTTTTTGGGATCAGCTCCCCCCGGACAGAAACCTGCTAATCCGAGTTTATCAGCCCGGCTTTAATTCTGGATCTCTTGGCACCGCCGCGGCTTTTCCAGCTTTGTTTCATCCGCCCTGGAATTGCAGGGGAGGCTGGAAAATCCCTCCCTGCTGCAGCTGGAGCGGGAATATTCCTGGAAAAGCCGCGGTGGGAGCAAGGACAAGGTTTGAATTGTGCCCGGAGTGAAATTCCTAAAAATGAATGGAAATTCCTTAGGGAAAAGCGGAAGTTTTGTGGGGAAATCCGCTCTGGGATTGGATCCCGGTTCTACCTGGGGAAAACATTCCCAAATTTCCTGTGGAGCAAATCAAGCTCTGATCCCAAAACCAACCAGGAAATCCTAAATTGTGATGGGTTAGGGAGCGACCTACCTGGCGTGAGGCAGCGCAGGAAAATTCCTGGCTGGAAAAAACTCCGGGAGACGCAGGAATCCGGGAATTCTCGGTGTTGCCAAGGTTGGAATTTTTCCCTCCCATGTCTCCCTCCCACATTTGGAGGCAGAGCCCCAAATCCCAACCACCCACGGGAGCCGGGGTTACAAAATCCCAAATCTTGGGCTTCCCAAATTCCTGCTCCTCCTCTTCCCCCTTTTGTTTTGTTTTTTTGGCGGTTTTTTTTTTTTTTTTAATCATCCCGGATTTTGTCACGCCGGATTTTGTCATCCCGGATTTTGGGGAAGTTGTAGATTTCGGGAAGTGAAAGGGAAAGGCTCGGGAGGGGGTTTGGGGGCAGTTTCGCAGCTCGCGGCGCTTCTCCAGCCCCTCTCTGTTCCCACAAAAAAAATTCGGGATTTTTTCCTCCCCCTCCTCCTGCCAGGCTCCCCCCCGTTTGTTGAAGATTCCAGGAAATCCTTGGAAAAGTNGTTTTTGTTTTTTTTTTTCCCAGCGATTCCCAGGCGGCCGCTGGCAGCGAGGGACGGTCCGCGCGTGACGCGGCACGAGCTGTTTCACTTCCGCCTAAAAACCCCAAAAACAACC
>VWZS01003077.1:1114-23852 GCA_013397075.1 Rhabdornis inornatus | reverse complement strand
CCCATCCCTATCCAACCTTTCCCAGATCCATGGGGACAATCTGGATCTGTCCCGCTCAGCTGGAAGCCACTTCCAAAGGTGAGGGACATCAGCTCTGGAATGATCCATAAAAAAATGGGATCATGCAGGATCATGCAGCTCCTGCTCCTGCCCAAGACATTCCAAAATATTTTTTGGGAGCATTATCCAAACATTCCTTGAGCTCTGTCACCAGCCAGAGACACCAAATCCCCTCATCCCAGGGAATCCCAACGCTGTCTCCAATTCCCAACATTCCATTGGAACAAGGATTTGGGAATATTTATCCCACTGTTCTATCCCACTCCCAACATTCCATGGGAAACTCAGCGATTTGGGAATATTTATTTCACCATTCTATCCCATTCCTGATATTCCATCAGGGACTCTGGGATTTGGGAATATTTATCCCACTGTTCTGTTCCATTCCCAATTTTCCATAGAGAACTTGGGGATTTGGGAATCTTTATCACTCTGTTCTATCCCATTCCTGATTTTCCATGGGAAACTCAGAGATTTGGGAATATTTATCCCAATATTCTATCCCATTCCCGATTTTCCATCCAACTCAGGGATTTGGGAATCTTTATCCCACTGTTCTATCCCATTCCTGATTTTCCATCCAACTCAGGGATTTGGGAATATTTTTCCCACCGTTCTAGCCCATTCCTGATTTTCCATCCAGCTCTGGGGTTTGGGAATATCTCTCAGAAATGAGGCTCATTCCCACAGACCGGGATTTTCCGGAATTCTCAGCTTCCCACGCTCCCCTGTGCCTTTGGATCCTTTCTGAACCCTCCGAAACCTCGGCACAGAAATTCCCAAATCCCAAAATTCCCGAGCTGGAACCGCCCGATTTCCACGACAGCACAAATCCAACCGGATCAAATCCCACGGGATCCATTCCCAAACAATTCCAGAGGCATCTCCCAGCAAAATTCCCGCTTACCTCGGCATCAGCCGCGCTCCGGATCCATGGGAATGGGAAGAGGAAAATTCAGGACTCCATTCCAAAAGGAGGGAAGGGAAATTCTGGGAATTCTCCTTTCTCCCAAGGTGCACCACAACATTCCTGGTCGGCATGGAAACCTCTGGCAGGCGGCCATCCCTGGAAAATTCCAGCGGCTGGAATCCGAGCCGGGAGAGGATTTAAAGGAAAACGCCACAAAATTCCCGATATTCCCAACTTTTCCTCCTGGAATTATGGAGCTTCCGGATTTTCCCACCGAGAATTCCCAGCCA
This sequence comes from Rhabdornis inornatus, assembly GCA_013397075.1. Classification (NCBI taxonomy): domain Eukaryota; kingdom Metazoa; phylum Chordata; class Aves; order Passeriformes; family Rhabdornithidae; genus Rhabdornis; species Rhabdornis inornatus. The sequence continues at coordinate 22,592 of VWZS01003077.1, read as the reverse complement.
CAATCTGCAGGGACAATTTCAAATCTGAAAGGCGAAGGGGAGAAGTTCCCCCTTTTCCAGGGATTTCCCTGGATTTTCCTGGATTATTTCCCTGGATTTTCCCAGATTTTCCGGGATTATTTTCCCAGGTTTTCCTGCATTTCCAGGATTTTCCCAGTACCCAGCCCCTGTTCCCTCCTGGCTGGGAAGAACGGGGATGCTCCCAAACTTTCCTGCATTTTCCTGGATTTTCCCAGATTTCCCCATATTTCCCTGGGTCCCTCCTGGTTGGGAAGAAGTGGGATCCTCCTAGATTTTCCTGGATTTTCCCAGATTTTCCTGGATTTTCTCAGATTATTTTCCCAGATTTTCCTCATTTTTCCCAGATTTCCCTGGTTCCTTCCTGGTTGGGATGAACTGGGATCCTCCAATATTTCCCTGGATTTTCCCAAATTTTCCCGGTTTTCCCCGGTTCCCTCCTGGATCCTGGAAATTTCCAAACATCCATAAAAACAGGGAAGCACTCGGATCTGGGATTTGCTGCTCCAAGGAAAGCAGAAAAAACTGGGAAGAGATTCCTGGAAATTTGGGAAGGGAGGGATGGAGATGATCCCACATTCCACAGGAACTGAGCCCCAACATCCCAAATTCCCACCGGGAATTCGGGAAAAGGGGAAGCAGCGAATTCCCCAAATTCCCTCTTCCCACAAAAGAGATTCCCATGGAAAATCTGATTGGAAACTCCAAGAAATCCGGGATAAACTGGGATTTAATCTGGGATAAACCGGGATTTAATCCTGGATTTAACCCGGGAAAAACCGGGATTTAATCCTGGATTTAATCCGGGATAAACCTGGATGTAATCTGGGATAAACCAGGATTTAATCCGGGATTTAATCCTGGATAAACATGGATGTAATCCTGGATTTCACCCGGGATAAACCCGGATGTAATCTGGGATAAACCGGGATTTAATCCTGGATTTAATCCTGGATAAACCTGGATGTAATCTGGGATAAACCAGGATTTAATCCGGGATTTAATCCTGGATAAACATGGATGTAATCCTGGATTTCACCCGGGATAAACCCGGATGTAATCTGGGATAAACCGGGATTTAATCCTGGATTTAACCCGGGAAAAACCGGGATTTAATCTGGGATAAACCCGGATGTAATCCTGGATTTAATCCTGGATTTAACCCGGGATTTAATCCTGGATTTAACCCGGAATAAACCGGGATTTAATCTGGGATAAACCGGGATTTAATCTTGGATTTAACCCGGGATAAACCAGGATTTAATCCTGGATTTAACCCGGGATAAACCCGGATTTATCCCTGTTTGGAGCATTCCCAAGGAGACCAAAGCTTTGTGGCTTCCCTCTGAATTCCCAACATTCCAATAAAAAAACGGGGATCAGGAAGATTTTCCCATCATTCCAATAAAATTGGATTCAATTAAACTAAAAATATAAAATTTAAAATGTAAAAATTAAAAAAAATTAGAAAGCAAAAATTAAAAATTAATAAATTCAATTAAGTTAAAAATGAAAATAAATTNCTATCTAGTGGACAAGACTATTTCAAAACCTTGTATCTTATGATTCTACACTTACTCATAAGGTGGCTGCAGTTTTGTTACAGTCTACAGCCATACTTACTTCAGCAGAGATACCCTTGTGTTGCATCTTCTTGTCTCAGCTATTTGTTACTTAAAATCAAGGAAAGAAATAAAATAAAATAAAATAAAATAAAATAAAATAAAATAAAATAAAATAAAATAAAATAAAATAAAATAAAAATTAAAGGGTATAAAATAAATTCAAAAGGATGGAGCTGGAATTCCCAACGCCTGGATGGAAATTCCCAGAGCTGATATTGGAGCCCGTGGAATACATTCCCAGAAAATCCTCAGAACCACATCCCACATTCCCACAGAATTTTCCAAAAGGGAAGAATCCCATCATTCCATAATTCCATCATTCCATCATTCCATAATTCCATAATTCCATAATCCCATAATCCCATAATCCCATAATCCCATAATCCCATAATCCCATAATTCCATAATCCCATAATTCCATAATCCCATAATTCCATAATCCCATAATCCCATAATTCCATAATTCCATAATCCCATAATCCCATAATCCCATAATTCCATAATCCCATAATCCCATCATTCCATAATCCCATAATTCCATAATCCCATAATTCCATAATCCCATAATCCCATAATTCCATTTCCTTGTGCATTTGGGAATCCGAATTTCCCATGGATTGGCCGGGCCCAGCATTCCCAGAATCCTCTGGAATCCAGGATTTATCCCGGATTTTATCCCCGCAGGGAATTTTGTTCTCCCAAAACAAAAATCCTGGGAATTCCTCGAGATCTCCCGGAGTTTTCTCCCGATTATTTTTTTGGAAAGCAGCAAATTTGGGAAATCCGGGAAAAGGAAAAGAAAGGAGGAGGGAGCGGGAGAGGAACAAAGAAAATCTTGGATCCAGGAGCCTCATTCCTAAAAAAAAATCCGCTGGAAAAGCAGCTCGGGGAATGATTCCTGAAGATCTTGGAATTCCAGAGGAAATTTGGGAAGCGGGAATTCCTCGTCTCGCTGCTGCCACCGCGTGGCTCTTCCCGCATCCCGAATTCCCAAGGATTTTTCCCGGGAAAAATCTGCTCCCAGCCCTTTGGAATTCCTCCAAATGGAATATTCCCAGGCTGATCCATGGAGCTTGTGGGATATTCCTTCCCCTTGGGAATGCTTTTATCCTGGAATTCTCCTGAATCCCAGGTTTTCCTGCCTGAAATCCCAGGATTCTTCCAGGCCAGAATCCCAAAACCCCAGAAATTCGGGAATTAGGGAAGGAGGGGAGGTTTGGTGGGATTTTAGGACGGAATTCCCAGAAAAACTGTGGATTCCTGGAATATCCAGTGGGATATTGGAATGGGATGAGCTTTGAAGCCAAAGAATTTGGGAATTTCAGAATTCCATGAAAATCCAGGTGAAGCAACACATCCCTAAAATCCACATGGGATCAAAATCCCGGAATTCCAAACATCCCCTTCCAGCTTGGCTTGAATCCCATTTTTTTTTTTTCAAGGAAAAAAAAAAATCCCTCCCTAAGACAAGAGCTCGGGAAAACAGCTGGGGAAAAAAAACCTGGAAAGGCAAAGCCACGCTTGGAAAAGCAGGAATTCCTCCTTGGAAAAGCAGGAATTATTTCTTAGAAAAGTAGGAATTATTTCTTGGAAAAGCAGGAATTCCTTCCCTTTGGAAAAGCAGGGTATCCTCCTTGGAAAAGCGGGAATTTCTTCTTGGAGAAGCAGGAATTCCTTATTGGAAAACCAGGAATTTGTCCTTGGAAAAGTTGGAATTCCTCCCCTCTGGAAAAGCAGGAATTGCTCCTTGGAAAAGCAGGAATTTCTTCTCTCTGGAAAAGCAGGAATTCCTTCTTGGAAAAGCAGGAATTCTTTCCTGGAAAAGCAGGAATTCTTTCTTTCCCTCCGGAAAAGCAGGAAGCGCTCCCGGTGCTCCCGATCCCCCCTCCCGGGGCTCCGTCATCGACACCGCCTCATTAATTTAATTAATTAATTAACGACTCCCCGCCGCCGCTCCCGCTTGGAAAGCGCCGCTGGAAAAGCCAGGCCGGGACTTTTCCCGAGATCCCAAAAAATTAAAAAAAAAAATTAAAAAAAAAAATTAAAAAAAAAAGGGGAAAAAAAAAAACGGGAAGAGAAGAGAAAAGATGGCGTGGGATCCACCCTGGAATTCTCTGGGATTTTCCTGCCTCGTCCTGGCTCGCTCCAGACTTTCCCTGGCGCAGCTGATCGAGGTAAGGAAAATCCCGCTGGAAAATCCCGCTGGAAAAGCGGGAATGAGCCGGGAATGAGCCGGGAATGAGCGTTTTCCCTGGAGAACAACCAGCCGGCAATTTAAGGTGGATCCAAAGAGTTCCAGGATTTTTTGGGGGGAATTTTTGATGCTTGTTAAAGGGTTGGGATTGGGAATTTCGGGTTGGAATCGTGGCTTTGTCCCGGTTTTCCAAGAATTTGAGGAGCAGGGGGAAAAGAAGTGGGACTGATGCTGAAAAATCCTATTTCTGATGGATGTTCCCACGGGGAATATTTGGGATGTGTTTTCCTTCTCCTGCCTTCCCTCATTCCCTGTAATCCTGGAAAAACCTGGAATTCCCAGAGAATTCCCAGGAAATTCCTCCTTTTCCCTGAGGATGACTCTGCATTCCCACTCCTATGGAAAAACTGGGAATGATCCAGGAGGGAAAAGCAGCTCCTGATCCCTGCCAGCAATTCCAGAGAAAATTCCTGCCTGGAAAAAAAAATCCCAGCTCCCAAAAACTTTCACTTTTCCCCCTCTGGACTCTTTTCCCTGCTGGAGTCGCTGCTCCAGCTTGGAATTTTTGGAGCAGGATTTTACTGCGATTTCTGGGATTTGAAAATTCCAGGAATTTCCCAGGATTTCCAGCCTCTCATCCCTTTCCCTTTTCCTTATTTTTTTCTAGGAATTCAAACCTCTCCTCCCCGCTTTTTTTTTTTTTTCTGATTTTTTTTTCCAGGATTTCCAGCCTCTCATCCTTTCCTTTCCATATTTTTTTCCCAGGATTTCCAGCCTCTCATCCTTTTTCCTGATTTTTTCCAAGGTTTCTCTTTCCATATTTTCCCCCCAGGATTTCCAGCCTCTCATTCTTGCCCTTTCCCAGATTTCTTTCCCAGGATTTCAAACCTCTCATTCCTCCCTTTCCAGATTTTTTTCCTAGAATTTCAAACCTCTCATCCCTGCCCTTATCCTGATTTTTTCCCAGGATTTCCCTTTCCATGTTTTTTCCAGGATTTCCAGTCTCTTATCCCTGCCTTTTGCCTGATCTTTTTTCCAGGATTTCTGGCCTCTCATCCCTCCCTTCCCATTTTTTCCCAGGATTTCCAGCCTCTCATACCCGCCTTTTTCCTGATTTTTTCCAGGATTTCCAGCCTCTCGTCTCTGCTCTTTTACATATTTTTTTCCAGGACTTCCTTTTCCGTATATTTTTCCAGGATTTCCAGCTTCTCATCCCTCCCTTCCCATTTTTTCCCAGGATTTCCAGCCTCTCATCCATGCCTTTGTCCCGATTTTTTCCCCAGGATTTCTCTTTCCATACTTTTTCCCTAGGATTTCCAGCCTCTCATTCCCAAGCAAATCCCTGATTTTTCCCCCATCCCACCGTACCTGAGCATTCCATAAATCCCCAGCAAAGGATCCAGGAATCCTTTCCAAGCCCAGGCTGCTGCTCCAGGAAGAATTCCAGGTTTTCTGAGCTGTCCAACCATTCCCAAGGGGAGAAATGAAGCAGAACTTTCCCTGACAGCGCAGAATTCCCAAATTATCCTTCCCTGAATCCCAGGGACAATCCAGCCAGCCAGAACATTTTCCATCTTTTTTTATTCCAGACAATTCCCAGAAAACAAAAAAACATCCAAACCCCAAAAACTGGGAAAAACCAGGGAGAATTTCAGGATCTGCTTTGTTTATCCTAGGTTTGTTTTTGTTTTTTTTTTTTTCCTGGAAAAGCAAAAGCTCTGTGAGGAGTTTATTCCTGGAAATGATTGGATAATGGAGTTATCCTGAATAATTCGATTCCAGCTCAGCCAGGCTGGAGCAAACAGAGGAGGAAAAAAAAAGAAGGAGAGGAAAATAATTCCAGCAGCTGGAAAAATTCCAAGGATAAGGAAAAATAAAGGAAAAAAAGCAAGGGAATATTTGGGAAAGAGGCAAAAATCCCTTTAAATCTTGGATTTGATTAAGGAAAAGCTCAGCTCGCTCCCAGGCCTTTGGAAAAATTCCTACTTATCCCAAAATTTGGGAAGAGAATCAGAAAATCCTGGGATGGGTTTGAAATCCCTAAATGCAAATTTTGATCCCAGAAATCCCCTTCCCTGCTCCTGATCCCGGAAATCAGCAAACAGTCCCGGGATATCGAGGGCAGGGATTGACCTGGGAATCGGATCCCGAATCCAAGCCAATCCCAGGAGGATAAATTGGGAATAATCCTGGATAAAATTCCTTGAGGAATCACATCATTCCAGAGGGATTGCTCAGGAATTCCACTTCCCAAAAAAATCCAATTTTAGGTACCGGTTTTATTCCAGCTGTTTTCCAGCTGCAGCTCCAAGGTCTTCCCTAAAAATCCCATGGAATATTTCATAGGATTTCCAGCCTTTAGGTTTAGGCTGAGTTTATCTTTCCATCAAAAAAATTCCACAACTTTTTATCCCAGAATTCCACTCTGCTTCCTCCTGGATCAGCAGTTTTCCCACATCCCTGTATCCATGATCCTGAGGATGTGTTTCCATTAAAATTCATTGGGAAAGCGAAGAGAGGAATTTTTCCAGATTTTTTTCCAGGAATTTTTCCAGGAATTTTCTCATTCAGGCTCTCGTTGACTGTGATTCCAATCCTTAAAACCCTTTGGGAAAGCAGAGAAAGGAATTGTCCCATCCTTAAAATCCATTGGAAAAGCGGAGAAAGGAATTGTCCCATCCTTAAAATCCTTTGGAAAAGCAGAGAAGGGAATTCTAGAGCGAGCCAAGAAAAGGCTGGGAAAAGATTTTCCTGGATCACTCCTACTCCCATTCCTTAAAAATTCCTCCAACATTCCCAAATTATTGAGGACTCACCAACCGCTCCACCATTTCCTGTGCTCTCATCACTTCCCAGAGTATTTTTTGGGAATTTTGCCGTCCTAACCCATCTTTCCCTGGTGGTTTTTCCCTCCTTTTTTTTTTTTTTTCCCAGGCCACGACGGCGCCTCCCAAGAAAAAGCCGGATCCGGTGACGTCGGAGACCGTGGTGATCTGGGGGCTGCGCCTCTGGCAGGTGGTCGGGATCTTCGCCCTCTTCGTCCTCTCCATCAGTGAGTCCCGGAATTCCAGCCTGCCCCACTCCCAGCGGGATGCACTCCTGGGAAACTCCCCAGGAATGCACCCAAAAAAATATCCTGGGAATGCGCAAGGAGGGATCGTCCAGTGGGAATCGCTGGGGATTCGTCTCGGGATCATCCCGGAGGAGACATCCCAGGGATGGGAATCGGCTCCAGCTTCACATTCCCACCCGAATCCGGGTTGGAGCTGTGGGCCTGGGATTCATGGAATGTGTGGGCCTGGGATTCATGGAATGCATGGGCCTGGGATTCATGGAATGCTTGGGGTCAGGATTCATGGAATGTGTTGGGTGGGGAATCACAGAATGCTTGGGGTCAGGAATCACGGAATGCTTGCGATCGGGATTCATGGAATTCTTGGGCTTGGGAATCACGGAATGCTTGGGCTTGGGAATCGTGGAATGCTTGGGATCGGGAATCGTGGAATCCTTGGGTTGGGAATCGTGGAATGTTTGGGCTTGGGAATCATGGAATGCTTGGGAATCATGGAATCCTTGGGTTGGGAATCGTGGAATGCTTGGCGTTGGGAATTCCAAACATTCCAGTGGTAGAACTCCAAAAGAATTCCCAAATTTCCCTCGGGACACCCCTTGGAATGGGTTGGGTTGGGAATGGACGTTCAAGACCATTTCTTTCCCATTTTTCGTGGGAAGGGGAATCTTCCAGAAGGAATATTTGGGGTTTTACCACTGGAATGTTTTTGAGGCTTTTACCACTGGAATTCCAAGGTTTTCCATTTGGTTTTAGCAGGGATTTTAAGTCCCCAGGAATTTTTGGCCCCAGTCACTGAGATGGATCTGGATATGGCCATTCCAATTTGGAATTTCATCAATTCATTCCATAATTGGGAAAAAAAAATAAAATTAAACAGGAAAGTATAAAATTTGATGTAAAAAAAAAATAAATCCAATCAAATCCGTAAATCCCATCCAAGTGTGGCTTCCAGCCCCTGCTCCCAGCACATTCCACAAGGTGGCACAATCCCATTAAAAAAAAAAAAAAGGCGGAAAATCCAAATACCAAATTTTCTTCTGCATCCTTATTTCCTGGGAAAACAACTGAAATCCCAAAAGAAAGGGATTTTTGGGAATGCAAAACCAGGAAAAATTTGTTTTCATCCCTGTAATCCAGGGGGGGTTTTCCATCTCTCCTGAAGCACTGGGACCCAAATTCCTCAGGATGCCTCTGGAAACAATTCCCTGGCAGATCCATCCATCGCTTTTTCCTTAATTTCCATTCTGGGATTGGATCCCATCCATCCTGGCCTTGGACACTTCCAGGGATGCACTCTGGGAATTCCCAGGGAATTCTTGTTTCCCTCTCCCATTCCCAGGAACTTCCCCAGAATTCCACATTTCCCATTCCCAGTAATCCCCCAGAATTCCACACTTCTCATTCCCAGTAATCCCCCAGATTTCCATGTTTCCCATTCCCAGTAGTCCCCCAGAATTCCACACTTCCCATTCCCAGTAATCCCCAGAATTCCATGTTTCCCATTCCCAATAACTCATCTGGAATTCCACGATTCCTATTCCCAGTAATCCCCCAGAATTCCATGTTTCCCACTCCCAGTAATCCCCCAGAATCCCGTGTTTCCCGTTCCCAGTGATCCCCCAGAATTCCGTGTTTCCCATTCCCAATAACTCATCTGGAATTCCACGTTTCCTATTCCCAGTAATCCCCCAGAATTCCATGTTTCCCACTCCCAGTAATCCCCCAGAATCCCGTGTTTCCCGTTCCCAGTGATCCCCCAGAATTCCGTGTTTCCCATTCCCAGTAATCCCCAGAATCCCATGTTTCCCATTCCCAGTAATGCCCAGAATTCCATGTTTCCCATTCCCAATAATTCTCCCGGAATCCCGTGTTTCTCGTTCCCAGTAACCCCCAGAATCCCGTGTTTGTTTCCCGTTCCCAGTAATCCCCGGAATCCCGTGTTTCCCGTTCCCAGTAATCCCCGGAATCCCGTGTTTCCCGTTCCCAGTAATCCCCGGAATCCCGTGTTTCCCGTTCCCAGTAATCCCCGGAATCCCGTGTTTCCCGTTCCCAGTAATCCCCGGAATCCCGTGTTTCCCGTTCCCAATAACTCCCCCGGAATTCCATGTTTCCCGTTCCCAGTAATCACGCTGTGCTGCATCTTCAAGTGCCGCATCCCGCGCACGCGGAAGGAGATCGAGGCTCGCTACGCGCAGCGCCAGGCGGCCAAAAACTACGCCGACAAGCTGGAAACCGTGCCGCCCCTGGAGGAGCTCACCGACATTCCCGGAGGTAATTCCCACCTCTTTTTTGGGATTATGGGAGCACAGAGTCCCTCAATGAATTCACCGACATTCCCGGAGGAAATTCCCACCTCTTTTTTGGGGGGATTCTGGGAGCACAGAGTCCGTCAGTGAGCTCACCGACATTCCCAGAGGTGATTCCCACTTTTTTTTGGGATTCTGGCAGCGCAAAGTCCCTTGATGACCTCACTGGCATTCCTGGTGGTAAATCCCCCTTTTTTTGGGGATTATGGGAGCACAGCGTCCATCAGTGAGCTCACCGACATTCCCGGAGGTAATTCCCAATTTTTTTTGGGATTCTGGCAGTGCAAAGTCCCTCAATGAGCTCACTGGCATTCCTGGTGGTAAATCCCCCTTTTTTTGGGGATTATGGGAGCACAGAGTCCCTCAGTGACCTCACTGACATTCCAGAGGTAATTCCCACTTTTTTGGGGGATTATGGGAGCACAGAGTCCCTCAATTAACTCACCGACATTCCAGAGGTAATTCCCACCATTTTTTGGGGATTATGGGAGCACAGAGTCCATCAGTGACCTCACCAACATTCCCAGAGGTAATTCCCACTTTTTTGGGGGATTATGGGAGCACAGAGTCCCTCAATTAACTCACCGACATTCCAGAGGTAATTCCCACCTTTTTTTGGGATTATGGGAGCACAGAGTCCCTCAATGAATTCACCGACATTCCAGAGGTAATTCCCGCCTTTTTTTGGGATTGTGGGAGCACAGAGTCTGTCAGTGAGCTCACCGACATTCCCAGAGGTAATTCCCACATTTTTTTTTGGGATTATGGGAGCACAGCGTCCCTCAGTGAGCTCACCAACACTCCCAGAGGTAATTCCCACATTTTTGGTGGATTGGGGCAGCTCAAATCCCCTCCATGAGCTCACCGACATTCCCAGAGGTAATTCCCACTTTTTTTTGGGATTTTGGGAGCACAGAGTCCCTCAATGAACTCCCTGACATTCCAGAGGTAATTCACACTTTTTTTTTTGGGATTCTGGGAGCACAGAGTCTGTCAGTGAGCTCACCGACATTCCCAGAGGTAATTCCCAATTTTTTTTGGGGATTCTGGCAGCTCAAAGTTCCTCCCATGGTGCCACCACCAATATCAACCCTCCCAGAGAAAACTCAGGATATTGGGATAAGATCCTTTGGATAAGAGGGAATTTTTCCGCTGGTTCGGGTCGGGATCATTCCTTCGTTCCCAAACTAAAGTTGGAAAAGCTCCTCAAATTCATCAAATCCTATTTTTCACCAAATCCCACAGAAAAAAAGGCCAGGAAATTCCACATCTCATGATTTTTTTGAACCCTTCCAGGGATGGAAAATCCAACGCTTCCCAATCCTAAATCGCTCTTCCAATTTGGAATTCTTTGCCCAAACATCCAATCCAAACTTTTCCTGGGAAAACTGGAGGCCGGATCCCATTTTCCCACAGATTTCCCTCCCGTCAGGGAGTCCAAAAGAGAATTCCATGCTGAAAATTCCCAGCTGGAATTAATTTCAGGGCCTGCCCTTGGGTTGGGGAATACCAGGAGCAAAACCGGCGCGGTCGGAATTCCACATTCCCGGTTTTTTCCTGCTGGAACGTTTCTTCTCCGCTGCTCTCACTCTCCTTTCCTGGTTCCATAGGCTCTCCCGAAAATCTCCTCACTCTCTCTGGCCATGGCCAGTCCAGACCTCTCCACTCCCTGCCTGTGCTGAAGGAAGAGGATGAGATGATTCTCCAAGGAATTTAGGGAATTTTGATTCCCGGCTGCCTGTGGCTTCTCTTTTCCAAGGGGATCCATCGACCCTTGGAATTTCTGCTTCTCCATTCTTGGATTTTCCCTGTTTCCTCAACACCTTTTGATGGCTTTTTTTTTTTTCCCCTCTTTCCTGTGTCTCTCCGGGAGCTGTAATTCCGTAAAAACGGCCTTTCCGTAATTCCATAGAAACAGCGATTCCATAATCCCTGGGGAAAGAGGCAGATCCCACCATTGTAGGAATTTAGGAATTCCTTGGAGAGATTCAGTCCTACACCAGCAAAATGCGGAATTACGAGCTGAACAATGGGAATTTGCACAAATCCCGGGATTTCAGGGGTGTCTGGATATCCAGCCCAAAATTCAAAATTTGGGAATTCCCAGCCCTCCCTCTGGAGCTGAACCCAATTCCATGAATAAATCCTTGTCCATCCACCGAATCCTTGTTCTTCCATCCTTAATATCCAACTACTTGAAATTCCAAGGTCATCCAAAGATCTGGAGGATCCAATCCCATCTCTCGGAGCAATCCCACCCGGAAAATGCCGACATTTTGGCAGGAAAGCGAAGGATTCTTTGATTTGCTTCCCAAAAAAACCAAATTCTGACTCCTGGGGATCAGAAATCCAGGGAATTTGAAGGATTGTGGCTGTGCATAACAGAATTCCAAATCTGTTCCTAAGAATATCCCCAAAAGACAGAAAGGGAATTTGATTTCATCCCAGAATAAATTTGGTTCTCCTGGAAAAAACCTTTACATCCCACAGATATCCATGGGCTCCATCCAAAACCCATATTGGATCCATTGGAATAATTCCATTGGGAATTCCTACAGTGGGAATCCAGGAATAAATTCCCACAATTCTTCCGTAAGAATTCCATTGATTTGGAGGCATTTATTTGGATATTCCGTGAGGAATAACCAAACTTTTTTTCCAGTTAAATGGTGATCGCCTGTGGAAAATCCCAGGAATTCGGGTGCTGATATTTGGTGGCGGCTCAGGAAAAGCTGTTCCCGGAAGCTCCCACTCCTCTTGGATTTGGCAAATCCCAAAATCTTCCCGAATTTCCCAGAAGGAATCAATATTGGGATGGGAATCATCTCTTCCCAAACATGTTCTCCATATTTATGGACTGGAACGCGTCAGCACGGATTTTCCAGACTTTATCCACAGGGAAAATAAAGATTCCATGTTTTCATGGGAGGGGAGGTGCTGGAGTGGGAAAGGTAAATTGGGCCTGAAAAATTCCTGGGAGTCTCCAGCCTTGGGAATTCCGAAGGATTCGCCCAGCTGAGGGCACCTGGAGCTGGCAAAAACTCGGTGGGACCAAATTCCCACTTTTCCCCTCTGGAAATGCATCCAGATCCCAAAAATGGTTTAGGAATTCCAATGGGAATTGTGGAAACCTCTGGGATCCATTTCCAGAGCAAATGGAATTTTTGTCTGCGCTCCTGGAAAACTTTGTTTGACCAAATTCCCGCGTTTTCCCTCTGGAGATCCATCCTGAACCCAACAAATCTTCCCTGTGGGACTTAGTGGTGATTCCAGTGGGACTTGTGGAAAGCTTTGGGATCCATCTCCCTGCTGGAATTCTTATCTGGACAGCTGGAAAACTTTGTGGGACCGAATTCCCAGGTTTCCCCTCCAGATCCCAAAAAATCTTCCCAACGTGATTTAGGAATTCCAGTGGGAATTACGGAAAGCTTTGGGATCCACCTCCCTGCTGGAATTTTTGTCTGTACTCCTGGAAAACTTTGTGGGACCGAATTCCCAGGTTTTCCCTCTGGAAATGCATCCTGATCCCAAAAAATCTTTTGATTTTTTTGGGGAATTCTTCTGGTTCCGACCACATTTTTCCAGGGGTGGGTTGGGATTTTTAAACTTTTCCCTCAGTCTTTCTTTTTTATGGAATGTCAGGAATTCCCCTGGGATTGTAAGGAATGCTCGGCGTTGCTGTAGTCCCGTTTTTATGGAGAAATAAACGGCCATTCCCAAAGGAAAAGGGTGGAATTTTATTTTTGTGGCTGCACCAAAGGAATATTTTAGGGAAATGTGAAAAATCCAGGGATCTCCCACTATCCCAGAGTGCTCCAAGCTTTCCTTGGACACTTCCAGGGATCCAGGGGCAGCCACAGCTTCTCTGGGAATTCCATCCCAGCCAGGAATTCCTAATTCCCAATATCCCATCAAAACCTCCTCTCTTTTGGTTCAAAGCCATTCCCAGTTTTCCTGGCACTCCAGGCTTTTGTCCAAATCCCTCTCCCTTTCCAGAGAAGGCAAAAAGATGGAAAATGTCCTCGATTTTCCCTGGATTTTGTAACATTTTATCCTCTGCTGGTCTGGAGCAAAGGGAAAGTTTTCCATGAGAAACAGCTGGAATGTGATCTGTGTTTGTGTCCAGGGATGAGAGCTCAGGGCAGCAATCCCGGATTTTGGGAACACTTGGGAGAAATGGAACCACTTCCCACAGAAAAAAAAAATAAAAAAAATTTGGGAAAATGAGGAAAAGTTGGGAAAATGAAGGGGGCAAAATTGGGAAAATGAGGGGGAAAAACTGGGAAAATGAGGAAAAGTTTGGTGCTGTGAAATTCCTTCTTAATAAAGGGAATTTAAGGATCATCCCATTCCATGGGCAGGGGGAAATTCCACCATCCCAGGGTGCTCCAAACTGGCCTTGGGCACTTCCAGGGATGGGGAATCCACAATTCCTTTGGGAATGTGTGCCAGGGTTTTCCCACCTTTAAAATAAAGATTATTCCAAATTCCTCTCCAAAAAAAAACCCTCACAGGGAGCAATCTGCCGGATGGGAAAATCCCCAGTAGGAATATTTTCCCTTTTTCCCAGATTTCCAGCAGGGAGCTGGAATTTGGACAATTCCTGGTTGTTTAATCCACATCAATTCCTTTTCTGTTTGTTTCTTTTTTTTTTTCCTATCCTTGGAAACAGCTCAGGGTACGGAAGAAAAAAAAGAGGAAGAAATTTCCACTGTATCCGGAAAAGTGGACAAGGCTCAGGGAAAGAAGGATGGATCCAAAGACTCCAAGAAAAAGGAGGGGGAGAAGGAGCAGAAGGAAGAATCCAAGAAGGAAGGGAAGGACGGAGGCAAAAAAAAAGATGGAGAAAAAGGGGAAAAAGGAGGGAAAGAGGAAAAAGGAGGGAAAGGAGAAAAGGGGGAAAAAGAAAAGGGGGAAAAGGGAAAGGACACAAACGACAAGAAACAAGGGAAAAAGGGGGAGAAAGAAGGCGAGGCTGGGAAATCCGGAGGTGCCAAAACCGATGGAAAAACCGGTGGGAATTCCAAAACTCCGGCAAAGAAGAAGTGACTTCCTGGAAGGAAAATGCTGGAATTCTTTTGGGAATGCTCTGGCAAATATCTGTGGGAGGAGCAGGATGGGCTTTTCCAGATATTCCTGTGGGATGCCGCTGGATGCATGGATTTATTCCCATTTGGAGATGGAGCTGCTGGGATTCGGCTCTCCAAAGGAAAACTGGGAATTTGGTGGGAATTTGGTTGGATGATAAGGAAAAATATCCAGCAGGAATGGGATAGAACCGAACCAGAAGCTGGAATGGGAATGAGAACTTTGGAGGAACGTGGGAATGTTCAGGATCCAAACTAAAGGACAATGGGATTCATCCCAAATTTCTTCTTCTGGAGAAGCTGGATAAAGATTTCCCAGCACTCAGCACCTCCTCGTGGGGAATTTTAGGGAATATGAAAATTCCCAGAAAATCCCAAAGGATGGAATTCTCCAAGGCCTGGCTCCTGTGGATTCCGAGAGGTTTTTGGACACACGGGAATTTTTCCTTCCTTCTCCGGTGCCTCTTTCCCTGGATTGCTGCAGGAAACACCAGGAATTCCATCTTTTCCAGGAGATTTATCCCGATTTTTTGCTGAGGAAAGCCAGTTCTGAGACCAGGAATTCTGCTCAGCTTCCATGTGGCCGCTGTTCCCTCCCTTCCTGGGAATTCCTGCCGAGTGGTTGTATCAGGAGTGGCGTTTTCCAGCTGTTTTGGGGAAAATTCCAACAATTTCTGCCTTAAAATTTCCAGCTGGGGGGATTTAACTCCAGGTTTTTTGGGGATAACACGGAAAATCTTGGGATA
This sequence comes from Rhabdornis inornatus, assembly GCA_013397075.1. Taxonomy (NCBI): domain Eukaryota; kingdom Metazoa; phylum Chordata; class Aves; order Passeriformes; family Rhabdornithidae; genus Rhabdornis; species Rhabdornis inornatus. The sequence goes on along the minus strand of VWZS01003077.1, from coordinate 7,543 downwards.
ATTAAAACTAGGGATATCCTGGAATTGTCTGCTTCATAGGGAGAATTCCCTGCAATTCTTTATCCCCAGGAATGGGATTTATTTTATATTTAACTGATTTTATTCTGAAAGTTTTCCTGCTGTTTTTCCAACCCGGATTTATCATTGCCAAGAGATTTCCCATTTTTCCCACTTTTCCTTGTCCCAATTTTCCTTTCCCTTCTCTCCCACCCGCCTCATCCTGGTGGGAAATGAGCCTGGAAAAATGAAGGGAATTTTCTGTCTGAATGAGGTCGCTCACCTCCAAAAATTCCCAAAATTCCAGAGCTCCTGAAAAGATGGAAAACGTAAGGAGAGAGGTTGGGAATGATGTCCAGAATCACAGGAATGTTTGGGAAGGGGATGATCAGTGCTCCAGGGAAATCTGGAATTCCAGGGTTTGGAATTCTGCCCCTGGACACAGAGCAGCCCTAAATCTCCATCCTTGCAGTGGCACCGACGGAAAAGTGGGAATATGGATACAAAGATTGGATTTGTTTGGAATTTCAATCCCAATCCCAAATTTTCAAGGGCCTGTTTAATGAGGAATCACAACCAGAAAAAAGATTATTCCATTGGATTCAGGCTTTGCTCCCTGGGATCTGCCAGATCCATGGGAATTTTGGGAAGGGATGTTTATGCCTTAAAAACTCCAGGATGGGATCCAGCTGGGATTGGGGCAGGAAAACTTGGATTCCCTGTCCTGCAGTTGGAAATTTGGGATGTGGTTCCATCTGGAGAGGAAAGAGGAGTGGATTTATTCCTGATCCAAAGGTTTCCAGGAGGAAAATCCACTCCTTTTCTTTTCCATGGAATTCCTTCTCCCTCATCCAACTTCCATCCCTATCCCGTTAAAAATAATCAAAACCCCAAATAAAATATTCATTGGGATTGGGGAATCCTTTAAAATCCACCTCAATCCCTTTTTTCCAAGCAAACATTCCAAATCCTGTGGATCAGATCCAAAGAATTTGTGGGAATTTCTTATTGATTTTAAAAAAGGGATATTCCATTAAAAAAAAAAATAATTTATTCTTTGGGAATGATTGGGTTTGGAATTATCAGGGTGGGGGTGGAATACAGGGAATCCATCCCTGGGATCAGGGAATCCATCCCTGGAGTTTCCAGGGATCATCCTGTCCATAAAACTCATCCCAATTCCTGAAGTGGAAACAGAGGGAAGAAATTCCCAGCCCTGAGCTGATGTTTTCCCTGTTCCAGTGGGATCTGGAAGTCAGGAAGGGGGGAAAAAAAAAAGGTGGAAAATTCCAGCCCGGAGCAATTCCAGCATTTTGGGAGTTGCTTTTCCACCAGCAGATGGAGAAATTGCCTTGGAAAAGCCACAGCCGCAATTTTAGTGGAAAATCGGATTTATTGTCCTGGATTTGGGTGGGAATGGAATTCCAGAGGCCAAAAACTTCATTGAATTCCCAGAAATCCGGGGAAAAATAACAGCATCACTCTTTTCCTTGGATACAGGTGATGCTGGTCCTGGAGGAGGAAAAATCACCCGGGAATAAATTCTGGGATCTCCACCTATTCCAGAAATTCCCGCTAGAGGGGATCTTGTCTGGGATGTTAGACCCAGCTTGAAGAAATTTGGGTTTAATTTGGATGGGAAAATAAGCCTGGATTTGGGAAATCTTGCGGCTAAAGTTGCTCCCGGTGCTGGTTTCTCCCGATGTTCTCCCTGGATTAGTTTTCCATGGAAAATAGAAGGGAAAAATTGTGCGCTCCAGCATTTGTTAAACACATTCCCGGCTCACCCGGAAAGGGATTGCGCCGTTCCCTCGGTTCTGCCCCAGTGCCTGGGAGTGCAGAATCCATGGAAACACGGAGGGAAGCGGGAATGCTGCTGCTCCCTCCGGCAGCGGGAGCAGTGACCCGAGTCCCGGGCTCCTGTGGGACATTTGTGGGACATTCCTGTCCCCTGTTAACCAGCCCTTGGAAAATCCCCCTCGGGAATACCAGGAGCCACCTGACCCCTGTGGGACTGAAGCCAGGGAAGCAAATCCATGGAAAACACACTCCCAGCGAGGTCCTGCTGCATCCTGGAGCTGTTGCACCGGGAATTTCCAAAGGGAAAAATCCGGGGAGCTCTGGGTTTGTGGCTTTTCCAGGATAATCCAAGGAAAAAAAAAATATTTGACATGAGTGAGCAGGAAAAAGCTCCAGGGTTTTGTGGAAGTGTCACCTCAGCTGGATTTTGGGACGTGGATGTCTCCAGAGAAATCCACATTACTCATCTCCATACAATCCACGTGGAGAAATGAACATTTTGGGAATATTTTGCATTTTGGTGTTTGCTGTGGGAAGAGAGGGATCTCTCCCTCAATTCAGGAACTCTTCCCTTAATCCCAACAAAGATCCTTCCCTGTGGGACTGAAGCCAGGGAAGCAAATCCATGGAAAACGCACTCCCAGCAAGGTCCTGCTGCATCCTGGAGCTGTTGCACCGGGAATTTCCAAAGGGAAAAATCCGGGGAGCTCTGGGTTTGTGGCTTTTCCAGGATAATCCACAGAAAGAGGGGGAGTGTGAGTGAGCAGGAAAATAAATTCCCATGGTTTTGTGGAAGTGTCACCTCAGGTGGATTTTGGTGTTGGGAATGTGGATGTCTCCAGAGAAATCCACATTATCCATCTCCATACAATCCATGTGGAGAAATGAACATTTTGGGAATATTTTGCATTTTGGTGTTGGAGGAATCTCCCTCAATCGAGGAATCCTTCCCTTAATCCCATCAAAAATCCTGGAGAAAATGGGATTTGGGATGTGCTCCCAAGGAATCAGGGACAGCAGGAGAGGGAATGACGGGAGATGTTTGGGGTGGACATCAGCAGGAATTTCCTCATGGAAAAGGTGGCCAAGGATTGGAAGTGCCCAGGGAGGTTTGGAGTGCCCATCCCTGGAGGGATTTATTATCCATGTGGCACTTGGGGACACGGTTTAAAACCTGGGCTTGATGATTTTGGAGGATTGGCGCCAATCCATAATTCCATAAAAAAAAGCAGGAGAAGGGCTCTGGAGCCACCAGGGTTCCAGGAATGGAAGATGTAAAGTTCAGATATTCCAGTGTTTCCTGAACATCCAACCCATGGAATGCACCAGGTTTTCCAAAGGGTCACCAGACTTCTCCATGAGGATGGATCCCATGGATTTGGGGAGGACAGGGGAGTGCTCAGGAAAAAAAAAGCAGGAACGACACAAGAATCCCAAATCTCTGAAGCCAAGGGGGATTTTTCCAAGCTTTTCTTTCTGCCAGCTGCGTGTGAATTTTCTTGGAGGATTTCTCCAAATCCCATTTTTTTTAAATTTTTTATTTTTTTTAAATTTTATTTGTGCAAAGTAAAATCCTCTCGTTGACGGGAACTGCAGGACCATGCTCCCATTTTTTATTGGAATAAGGAAGCCAAACCCCTGCAGGAGCTCTTTCCTTGCGCTGGAAATGAGCACGGCACAACTGGAATGAATTGTTTGGATTGAAATCCCAGAATCCTGGAATGGTTTGGGTGGGATCATCTCGTTGCAAGCCCTGCCATGGCCAGGGACACTTTCCACCAGAACCAAAGGCTCAGGGAGCCTAATCCGTGTTGGAACGATCCAAAAATTGGGAAGCACTGACAGAAAGAGGAGTGGTTTCCATGGCAACCATTCTTCCCTGTTCCCACCATTCCTTTTCCCATTCCTGTTTTTTTTTTTTTTTTTTTTTTTTTTTTGTTCCTGCACCTTCCCTATCCCAGTGTGTCACCTGAGGAAAGGCAAGGAAAAGAGCACTGCTGCTTTTGGAGCGTTTTCCTTTCAGGATTTGTCACCAGGAACTTGGGATATCACTGGGAACAGAGCAGGTTTAGCTTGGAGATCAAGAAAAATTCCTCCCTGAGAGGGTGGGGAGGGCTGGGATGGAATTCCCAGAGAAATTGTGGCTGCCCCTGGACCCCTGGAAGTGCCCAAGGCCAACCTGGGATAGTGGGAAGTGTCCCTGGCACGGGGTTGGAACTGGATGTTCTTTAGGATCCCATCCAACCCCAAAAATTCCAGGATTCCATGATTTTGAATTGTTCCAGTTGGGATTTTGAGGCAAAGCAGACGAGCTCAGCATCAGCACAGAGGAAAAATATTCCAACATTCCCTGAGGGATTCCAAAGCTTTGGCCTCCAGCTCCAAAAAGAGCTCAGAATTCCTCAAAAATTCCCCGATATTCCAGGCTGCTGTCATTCCCTCAGCCGAATTCCCAGCTTTTATTCCAGGCTCAAGATCCATTTAAACTCAGTGAGGGAAGGGATTCCTGGCTGGGATGGAATTCCCAGAGCAGCTGTGGCTGCCCCTGGATCCCTGGAATGTCCAAGGCCAGGCTGGACACTTGGAGCAGCCTGGGACAGTGGGAGCTGTCCCTGCCCATGGGATGAGATGATCCTTCAGGTCCTTCCCACCCAAACCATTCCAGGAGTTTGGAATCGCGTTGTGTCCGGCTGGGGAATGTGCAGGGATCCGATTGTCTGGGATGAGGTTGGAATTGGAGCTGTCCCTGGCTGTGGGAGGAGTGGGACACCGGGAGGGCGGGCGGGAAACGGCTCCAGAGCCGGGCACGGCCGGGCAGGAATTTCTCCATCCTTGGCCATTCCCGGCTCTCCTGGCTCTGCTGTCACCTCCTGGGATCACTTTTCCAGCCCCTAGAAACCATGGAATTCACCATCCCTTGGACTGGCATTCCTCTGTGTTTTCCCAGTGTCTGAGCCGCTGGAATTCCAGGCTGTGGTGTCCCCGTGGCCACGGGGACGTGCCAGGCTGGAACTCCCGTTGGATTAATCCCTGTCATTAATTCTGGATCGTGTGCCAGCTCCTAAAGGCACGAGCCGGCACCTGCACAAATACTTTTGGGATTAGGGAACGGAATGGATTCTTCCCACTCATCCCGGAGCAGGAAAACACGATGGGATTAAATCCTGCCGCTGAAAACCGAGGCCTGGAGGTGCCTTTTGTGCCTTTGTCCTCCGAGGAATTTTTGGGATGTTTGCCGTCAAATCTGGGAATGGTTTGGGTTGGGGAGAACTTTGGGAAGGATCCAATTCCAAACCCCTCACCATGGGCACCTTGCGCTGGACTCAAAGCTCCATCTAGGCTGGCCTAAATATTTAGGAATATTCCATCTGGGAATGCTGTGATGAGAGAATTCCTTGGATTCCAGGGGGACTGTGAATGAATGATCCCTTGGGATTGCTGTTCCTCTGTTTTTCCAGTGTTGGACCCTCTGGAGGATATTTGGGATTTTTGGGAATTCTGGGATCAGCAGCTCTGACTGGGAGAGGACATTTGGATTTCAGGGAATTCCAGGATCAGCAGCTCTAAGTGGGAGGATATTTGGGATTCTGGGTAATTCTGGGATCAGCTGGGGGGATATTTGGGATTTCAAGGAATTCCAGGACCACCAGCTGTAACTGGGAGAGGATATTTGGGATTTCAAGTAATTCTGGGATCAGCAGCTCTGAGTGGGAGGATATCTGGGATTCTGGGTAATTCCAGGATCAGCTTCTCTAAATGGGAGAGGATATTTGGGATTTTAGGGAGCTCTGAGACCAGCAGCTCTAACTGGGAGGATATTGGGGATTTCAGGGAATTCCAGGATCAGCAGCTCGAACTGGGAGGATATTTGGGATTTTGGGTAATTCTGGGATTGGCAGCTCTAACTAACTGGGAGAGGATATTTGGGATTTCAAGTAATTCTGGGATCAGCAGCTCTAAGTGGGATGATATTTGGGATTTTAGGATATTCTGGGATCAGCTGGGAGGACATTTGGGATTTCAGGGAATTCCAGGATCAGCAGCTCGAACTGGGAGGGGATATTATGGATTTCAGGGAATTCTGGGATCAGCTGGGAGGACATTTGGGATTTCAGGGAATTCTGGGATCAGCAGCTCTATCAAACCCCAAATTTTTCCTTCTTTCCTCGCGTTAATCATCGGGGCCGAACTCAGCGTTTGGTTTTCCCTTTCCAAAAAAAGAGCCTCCCACAGCGGCTGAGTTCAGCTTTTTATTTTGGGATTTTTTATTTTTTTCCCTTTGCCTGGAATGATCCTCGCCTCATTTTTGGGTGGTCAAATATATTTTGAGCACTTTGGGGTTGGTTTGGTTTTTTTTTTTTTTTTTGGTTTGTTTTTCGTAGGAACCCGAATCTCTGTCTGGAATTTAATTGTGGGGTCTGCATGGAATATTCTTCCTGGAAAAACAAGGAGGAGGAGGTGGAGTGGAGCTGGTTAACCAGAAAAGCAAACACAAGCAGCCGGGGGCGTTTATTGGGATTTCAAATTTGTGGGATTTTCTGTGGGAACGCTCCTGGGAGGGGAATCGAGCCTTTGGGAGAGGAGGAATTCAATTATCCAGGTGTGGGGGGGGGGGGGAAAAATTCCAAGTCT
>VWZS01003075.1:0-18144 GCA_013397075.1 Rhabdornis inornatus | reverse complement strand
CAATGAGCTCGAATAGGAAACCGCAATCACCCAGGGATCTTGGAAGTCATCGCAAACTCGCCTGAAGGCAAAAATTTCAGACTAATTTCAGAAGAAGAGGAGAAGATGACATACTGAGGAGGCCCCATCATATAATCAGATATCAGAAAATGGAACGCAATGCAGTCTCCTTACTGATGGTTTCTGACGTATCGTAGGGATACATCAAACATGGAAAGCAGCCGTATGGAGTCCTACATGGCAAGTCGCAGAAGCTACCAAGGGACAAGTTGGATCAAGTCAGGTTGCAGAGCTGAAAGTCATCCAGCTGGCTTTAGGTATTGCTGAATGAGAGAAGTGGCCAGCACTCTGCCTCTACACTGACTCATGGATGGTAGCAAATGCTCTGTGGGGGTGGCTGGACCAACGGAAAAAGACCAATTGGCAGTGTAGAGGGAAACTCATCTGGTCTGCTGAATTGTGGCAAGACATTGCTGGTCAGGCAGAAGTTGGCTTTTCAAACATTGGTATACACATTTAGTGAAGTCCACCTGGTTAGTTAACTCTAGTGGCTCTACCAATCAAGCTGGCTCTGCCCTATCAAAATCTTCACATATCATAGAAGGGGATAAAGTCCCTGTGATGCATATGAGAAATGTGTTGGGGAAGACAGTTTGGACCAGTCCTGCCTCAAGGAAAGGCAAATCCATCTGTGGGATTGTTTTTGCTCAAGGATCTGGGTGCATTTGGTGCATAATGCAAAGGGATGGGGGATCCCCCTCAAGGGGATTTGATTTTTGGGTAAGAACAGCCTGTAATGTTGAATTGTTTAATATTGGTTGCTGAATGCCACTGCCACTGTGTGCCATAACTACCATGAACAATGAGGATCGATTGCTCCAGATACACCAGCCATGAGCTCCTGATGCAGCAACCAGTTGACAGCACTCCAGCCCTCCTGTCTTGGAAGACATTTTGAATGGACAGCCATTGACTAAGGGAATGGTACCCATGCTTGTGTGTGTGTGTGTATTTTTTTTTTTTTGAAGATGTAGGATCTGGGGGTGATTTAGATGGTATAGAATAAAGGTTGGATAATGTCCTGGTTCCCTCCAGGACAGGGTTAATTTTTGCAGCAGCTGGGAGTGGCACAGCCCGGACACACCTCATGCCATGGGCAGAGGGGAGGTGGCATTTTTTTGGTTTTTCTGGGGTGTACTGTTGGGTGGTGCTGGATTCCATGTAGTGAGCAATCGTGTGTGAATCTTTCACCTGTCTTGTACACTCTGCTTTTAGTATTGTTGTTACTGTTAATTTTCTTATTTCGTTGCTGTTTCTAGTAAATTGTTCTTATCACATCCCATGACCTTTACCTTTTTTTGCCTCCAATTCTCCTTTCCATCCCACTGCAGGGGGAGGTGGGGGGGAAGTGAGCAAGCAGTGCGTGGTCTGGAGTGATTCAATGGGAACAGTAAATTGAAGAATACCATTCCTAAACCACGACAAACACATAAATCTTTAAGTAAAATACAATGTCCTAAGAATTAGAACTTGGGGAAAGAAACTTCCAATTCATCTTATTTTTAAGGGTGAGAGGTGTTCTTAACTTTCTGCCAGTTCTGGGTGAGCTGAAGTGAACTGTTCCATGGAGAGTATAATTGATATTTAATTAGTAGCCTTCATAAAGGAAGTTGCACTTATTTAAGTGCAATTGTAGATCAAACTCACAAATATCTATAGTACTGTATGAAATAAGCTTTTTCAACTGAGATGATGTCTATGTACACCTGCTGAAGAAATAGCAGCTTAGTAAGATGTAAAACAATATGCCAAAATGTCCATTGTTCTTTGCATAATACATGGTTCAGCATTTATCATCTCAGTTTTGTTCAGATAAGGCATCTAATCTTCAGGGGTTGTTTTTTCTCTGGGTCAGGTTGCTTTTCTCTTAAACTTCTATTGTTGTGATGAACTTATTTTTTAGCTGCATTTTGGGTTTTTTCACTGCAACTTCCTTGAACATAGTTTACAGAATTGTTCTATTAGTGTTTTGCTCTCTTTTCATAATGTGTTGATTTGTCTTTCCTTTGTTTCTAGTTACTTTCCACAAAGTTGCCATACTGCAGGGAGAATGTGTGTTTGGCTTATGGTCAGGAGTGGTCAGTGTATGCAGTAGGATCACAGGCACACGTCTCCTTTCTGGATCCGAGGCAGCCTTCTCACAATGTTAAATCCGTCTGTTCCAAAGAACGAGGCAGTGGTAAGAAACTTGTCAAAGGGTGCTTCAAATGGTTTGCTTGCAGAAGTAGCTTCTAAGACTGCAGTAAATAAGCTTCCAATAAATACGAAGGCTTTTTCATGTGATAGACTAAATTATTAATAGCATATATAGGTTTTGCTTTTATGACATTATTCCTTGAGCAACCAACAAACCAAATGTAAAAGCAACTCTGAAATCTAATGAAGGACAACATCAGTGTTTTTATGATCAACTAAATTGCATGCCATCCAAATATTACTGAACTTTTAAAAGTATGCATTTTACGTATTACTGAAATTCACTGTGCATTTTCCTTCTGCTTATTTTTTACTGTGTCTTATTCTGTTTTACTTCATTTCAAAGCAAATTCAATCTTTGTACCACTATTAATACTGTCTATTCTCTCATTTTTCTCTGGGGACAGAAAAAAAAACATATTGTCTGCTCTGTCCTATCATATTGGGAGTCAGTGCTGTGAGTGAATGCTTACTTTGTAATTTTAAAGTCATGAGTGAGACTCTTAATTGTCACTGTGTATTTATTTGCTTTAGATATACAAAAGCTTACTCTTAAAAAAAAAGTTTGCATATTTTAGGGCTGTTTTCCTTTCCTCGTGTGAATGTAGTATGTCCAATTGAACCTTACATCTGAGTCAAGCCTGAGGGTTTGCAGGGTACATGGTCCCATAAGCTTCTTCCCATACCCTTTATTTTCAAGCATGAGAAGGCACTGTGCTGTGATGCCCATTTGAAACCATATTAATCCCAGAGTAATAAGTTGCAGTCCTTATTTAACTTGACTCTAGGCATTCATCTATTCATTGGGCAAGTTTATAAAAAAAATGCATGTAAGCAAGGATTAGGAAATTTTTATTTATGTGGTTACTGGACTTTGAACAGTGCTGTCTAGGTAAATGTCAGGGTCTGCTTCTTTCAGATACAGAAGTTTCTATAATATGAGAAAAGGTCATTTACCAGCTTGTGTTTGTCACTTGAACATCTTGCCAGCAACACCCCTTGTCTTGACCCACTGTCAGTGAGGGCTCTGTGAAGGTCCTGACACTAACACCCTTCAGTATCATAGGGAAGAAATACCAGGACACTGGAGTGTGGTGCCCAGTGGTGACTGGTGGCTAAAAACTTCTATCTTGAATTATGTGATCATCCCTGCTGAGGGAATGACCTATGTGTAGGAAGTATCTCTGGGGTGCTAGTTCATGTCTAGAGAAAACCTTTGTTCAATACTGTTTTATATTCTGCACAGTAGATTGTGCGTGTGTGTGTGTGTGTGTGTGTGTGTGTGTGTGTGTGTGTGTATGGTGGTGGTGATGCCTTGAGAGGCTGACCTGGAACAGAGGCTAGACAATGTTAAAGGAATGAAGTAGGTATTTATTAAAAGGCTTTCAAAGGATATACTTTGGGCAGTACAAGAGCTCGGCTGTGGTTCTACTCAAGATGGATGCAAGATGGATGACTGATTACAAGTTTTTATACTTTTATAAGTTTTGGTTTATTTACATATTGGGGTTAATTATCTAATTACAGCTTCAGGTTATGAAGTCTCATCTTCTTAGATTTTTCTTTTCAATTTGCCATTGCTTACACTTTTTGGGCCTGAAGCTGCAATGGTGTCTTTGGTGTTCAGGTCAGAAAAGGATTGTTTTGTCTAACTAAACTGTGAAGAGAACTTGATAACATTTTATATGAAGTTTAGAGTCACATACTAAGGCAGTATAGAATCTGAAAAATATAAAAGCTAAAACTTAAGGCATCAGTAGAGGCACTTAAGTAATATTAATTCCAAAGATACTGAGTGTTTCAACTTTCTGTTGATCTCACTGGGACTTGGAGTGGTGCAACACCTCTAGAAAGTAGGCTGTTTATTGATTTGCAGATTAAAATCTGGGTTAACTTTTAAGTGCTTTGAAGTGTTACTTGAATGTGCTTTCAGCTTCTAAATGCAACTGCTGGACATGGTAAGTCCATATTAACTGCAGTTCATTAGTGTTGTATACAAAAGCAGATCAGAGAAATGTCACTTAGTAAGACTGAAACTGGGGGTGTTTTTTACCTAGTGTAACCCTGTCTGCTCTATGTGAGAAGGTAGCTAATGCTTTTTAGTGCATCTTGTAAGAGTTGCTTTTCTTAGCAGCTGTATGGGAAAGTGCAGGCCCTGGACTGTAGTTCTTGATCTGTGAGAGTGACTGCTTTCTGCTTGATTAGCCTGCAGAGCAATGTTGTGTGCCCTTGACTTTATAATCCTGAAGGCAGCAATGTTAATGCAGTGGACAGAGCTTGCACAGCACAGACTGTGTCTACTCTTTGTGTAGGACATGCTACTGCATCTTCATTTCCTTCTGGGATTTGTAGAGCTCCCTGCCTCTCAGGAGTAAGACTCAATTTGTTGACCCAAATAGTCCAGGCCTACAGGTGGTAGAGTGCTGGGAATGTAGAAGAGCTTACTGTGATCAGTTCTAGGCACAGGTGATACTTTTAGTTTGATGGGAATTATTAATCTGAGGTCCTTCAGCCCCTTAGGAGCCAATTTGAAGTGCTGCTTTTGAAAGCCTTTTCTAAACATCCACTTTGTACTGGGTACATAATGGATTCCTTCAATTTTCCTTCAATTTTTTTTATTAGAGAAAGATTCACAGTTGTTCTGTATTTTATAGCTTTTTATTAATTAATTGCATTGAAAAGTATATTCCATCTCGTTCATATTCCATCCAAATCAGTTAAGCAATAGAAGCAATAACCATGGGAATACAGAAGACAGAAAATTGATGGACTAAGTCCTTGAAGAGGGAGGAAAACAAAGAAGATAATACCTTTCTTATACAGGATGTTTAATGATGAGCCAACAAACTCCCGGTTTTGACTGGTTCTGTGGTGACAACTTGCCCTAGTGATGAACTTTGCTCATTATAATAATAAAAAACACACTCCTAGCTGAGGCACCCTCTACTCACAAAAAGACCACTACTCATCAAGCATGTGCCATGATTTCTTGGGACACTATGCCTTTAAATGGAAGCAGAGAAAAGATAAGCCAATAGAAACTTAGGCAAGTAGTGACTTAAGTAAGATGTGCTAATAGCCTAACATTGTAACCTTATAAGGCCTTTGTGTGCCTCAGTGTGCTGGTTTTGTGGATCTATAACCCAGCACCTCTTTCTGCTCAGAGCTGTAAATAAATCAAATACATACTCTGTGGGGATCAGCTTCTTGCACACCAGGTGAAAGAACCTGGTTCGGGACAACAATGAAGGGGAAGAGATGTCTCCCAACTTGCTCAGATGCATTTGTAGTTCTCTGAATTAAAGTAGAGATTCAGCAGGTGTGAGACTTGCACAGTGGTTTCCCACTTATTAAGCCTGCAGCCAAGACTTCACCTCATATCTAGAACACAACAATGTGACCTTGCCTGTTCTAAGTGTGTTTAACAGATGCTGGGGGCTGTGGATGTATCATCAGGTTGTGGAGGTGGAAGAATGAGGATGTGTTTCTAGTTAGGACTCTGTACAGAGGGGAAGGGTAAACCGCATTTACACCTCTTGGATGTCTGCTGTCACATATACTGCTGGGTGTATTCTAGTATGTCACACAAGTTTTGTGATGCTCAGCCCCACTTGATACAGTGACAGCAGTTGACACGTGGATGTAGCTGGCATAACTCACTCTTTTCCCTTCCTGTTTGAGTGCTTGTTTAGGCTGTAATTCAGTGGTACTTTAAAGAGGGCTTAAAAAGCTGTAGGGTTTATAACCTGCCTTCATGTTGTACAGCAAAGAGAAGCATAGATGTGGTGGGGTTTAATCTGCACAGAAGAGTTATTTGTGTTCGAGTACTTATACAGAACAAACCTTTTGCACAATAAATAGAGATGACAGGAAATTTTGCAGATTGCAAATTCCTACATACAGAATCTCCTCAAGACTATTTCCAAGGGAAGGACGCTTAATCTGAATCTTAATCTGAATCTTAATCTGAAGATGAGGCTTCAGATTAAGATTTTGTGAAAACAAAATGTATTCTTTTGCTCAATTTAATGGCATAACTGAATTGTGTTAGAATATTTTGTTTGGATTGGAAACTTGTAGCTTCCCATATGCTGGTGTAACATGGTAGTGCTTTTCTTGTAGTATTCGTAGTCTGTTTTTATTGCTGGGTGAAGTGCTAAAAGTACTAGCTATGAAGTAAGGTGTGCTGGTATGAAAATATTTGAGCAGGGACAGCCTCAAAATTATTTAAAATCCTCATCTGTCTTAGCAGCAAAGTGACTAGTGCTTATACTTGCTTACAGCTAGCCTCTTGACCAGCAAAATGCACTTGATGGCAGCTGGGACAGTAATTTTTCTCACATAGTCACTTATCACATCTTGGCAGATAGCTAGATAGGGTGTGAGCTTGTGGAGGGAACCAATGTGATGTTCTTTCCTCTGTCTTCTGCCCACATACTCATGGTGTGTTCACTTAGAGGCTTGTGAACAAAACAAAACTACTCTTGATCCTAAATGGCTTGTGATCTTTGTTTATCTGTCAGAGCTGGGGCCTGCTGAGAATTAAGCTTCTTATTACACATCATCAGTGTGTCTGATGGCATCAGAGGAGAAACGAAGTAGTATATGTAATTGAAGCTGCTGTTTCAATAGCATCAATGAGATTTGCCTGCACTGATCCATAGCAGTGTGTGGTCCAAACTTGTGTGTTATGGAGAATACTATTAGTAGGTAGTTCCTCTTAAAGAAAATTTGACATCAAGCAGCATCACTGCAGAGCCAAAGCATCCATTTTCCTTACTGCACTGTATGTCCCTTCTCTTTTTGACAGGTATTCGATCAGTGAGCTTCTACGAGCACATCATCACAGTGGGAACTGGGCAAGGTTCTCTATTGTTTTACGATATCCGAGCCCAGAGGTTCCTGGATGAAAAGCCCCCGCATGCCTGCTATGGACAGAAGCAAAAATTAGGAGGAAGTGAAATTTTAAAGTTGACTACTGGGAAAGGTTGGCTGGTGAGTAGCTTGTAGTTGTAGGAAACCCTTTACACAGGAGTTTACACTGGTTCTTTTTGTAGTAATGGAAGCTATTATATGAAATGTGTCCTAGTCAAACAGTAATCATGCAACTAATAACTGTAATCTTGAAAAGCAAAAAGTGCTGCAGTATTGCTCTCTATAAAAGCTTTATGAAAGGGTATTGAATGGTTGGTGCTCAAGTGTAAGGCATACTGACTACTTTTCTTATGCATTGATTCATAAATGAACTAGATTTTATATCTTTATATTTTCTAATGTAATCTAACTTCTAGTTTTCAGAACCTCAAACACAAAATTCATTGTCTTTCATTTAAAAATGTGCTACTCTAATGTGGTACTCAAAGCAAGAGAGATTTATTTGTGTGCAATATTAGAAACTGTCCTCCTGAGGTAATGCCATGGCAGGCACTTGAGTTAAATTTCCTATATGTTATCATAAAGCAGTTAATGGCTTTGTCTAACTTTTCTCCATTATCCTTTGTATAATTGTGATGTAACTTTAAAAATTAATGAAACCTGATATCTTCCCTACCCTTCATCTCCCCCCTCCAATGTTTGGCCCCAATGTCCCCAGAAAAAGCTTCAGGACAACTTTGTTATTGATCTGTCTGAAGCTTCAGGAATATTAACAGAGAAGATCCCTTTTTAGGCTCTGGAAACGACCTTCTGCTTTTGTGAAACAAGGTTTTGGGTTTGTTTGGCAGCAGTAATAATCTAAACTTTCCTTTAACAGAATCACGATGAAACCTGGAGAAATTATTTTTCTGACATACATTTCTTCCCAAATGCTGTTTATACCCACTGCTACGACTCATCCGGAACTAAACTCTTTGNTGTAGTTTAAAAATATTAAAAATATTAAAAATATTAAAAATATTTAAAATATTTGTAAGATATGAAGTAGTAGCTTATCTGTAGAGCCTGGCCCTAGTCTGGGTTAATCTTATTTTTTAAAAGTACAAGTCTAATGACACTGTTTATACATAGAGGAGTATGGTCATTTTAATATGTATTCATTGGAGCCCAGGGACAGATTCCTCTGGGGTATTGCCCATCAAGCCCAAAGTGCAGGAGTTTTTAAAAATGTGTTTGTACTTGAATTGTAGTTTTCAGCAGTGCCAAAAGAAAACTTATCCACTGTTCCTTTTCTGCTTCTCCCAGGTATCAGTTTGCATAACTGGAGTTTGTATAGGCTGTTCTGCAGTGTGGCTATTGCAGGATGACATTACATTTGAGGGCCTGAAGAGGTGCTGAGAGGAAATGGAGGCTAGGGACATGAGTGTTCTTGTCCTTCAAAATGAACTAAATCTATNCAGATTTCCACTTTACCATTTTAAAAACAAAATTGTGTGATGCCATTGACTTCTGGTTTAAATACAAGTTATTTTTCGGCAGAGTTTTCTGTTGGTCTCTGACGGTCTTGTACATCTTTTTGAACCATTATTTTTGCTTTAACCTCCTTGATCTTTTATATGAAGGGTTTTTAAANGCAGGAGTTTTTAAAAATGTGTTTGTACTTGAATTGTAGTTTTCAGCAGTGCCAAAAGAAAACTTATCCACTGTTCCTTTTCTGCTTCTCCCAGGTATCAGTTTGCATAACTGGAGTTTGTATAGGCTGTTCTGCAGTGTGGCTATTGCAGGATGACATTACATTTGAGGGCCTGAAGAGGTGCTGAGAGGAAATGGAGGCTAGGGACATGAGTGTTCTTGTCCTTCAAAATGAACTAAATCTATCGATTTTCCAGATGAGTCAAGATTCCTTAGTATGCTGCTGTGGTAGCTCGTGTTCTTCATAAACTGCCTAAAACCCAGGACCTCTTTTTGTCCCAGGTTGTGGAAACTTTTCCCATTTTAGCTGTTCTGGTTCGCCATCTCCTCTAATATGCCAATGGAATAAATAAACTGGGATTTTTTTCTTTGAGGTTAACAAGTGCATCTTGGACTTGTCTAATGCAAGCTGGAAGCTTTCCATGTAGCAAGATAACTTGCTGTTAGCTCACATTGAGCTAGCAGCATCCGTTGTCATCTTGCTTGCTGTAGGAGAGGCTCAGGTTTTCCTCGAATCCCCTGCTGCCTTCTGCAATCAAACTCCCACAAACTTCATGTGGGACTGGGTGGGGAGAATAGGTCCAATGCCCTTCAGGTCCAGCCATGAAGCATGTGCATTCCAGGGTGATGGTCTTACCTAATACTCACTAAAATGCAGGACTCAAGGGTGCTCCTCCTGGCCTTTTGGCAGGCACCAAGCTTGGCTTGTTACTTCCACCTCTGTCCTCTGCTGGGATGAATGCCTGTCCCATGCCCTTGTCACCAGTGGAGCAGAGTGTGCCCATATCTCACTGCTTTGGTGCTAAATAGGTAGTTGGCTGAAGCTGAGAAGAATGACAGTGCTGGGACATGCTCTGTTCTTCTGTGTCTGCTGGAGATCACAGCCACCGCTGTAGAGTAGCTCTAGTCCCATGTACAGTTCCTGCCAGATTGCCTAGAGCTAGTCCGCATGTGTCTTTTTGGTCTCTCTCATCTTTGTACTCTATATCTTCATCAGGAATGCCAAGCAGTGAGACTTGGGCTTAAGTTCTGGTTGGTAGTGGACACTCGGATGAAAATCCTCCCAGTTCCCTCCCATCCTGGTGAAAAATCCTGTTAAGAGGTCTCCTGACATACACCTGTCTCAGAAGTATAATTTACTCACACTGAGCACTGACATGGGTACTTCACAAACAAATCAGTTTGGTGTTTCATAATTCTACTTTCCTTGTGGGTTGGTTGCTTAAACTGAATCAGTTCATGGTGAAATTATAAACTATGGAGTAGCAAAGGAGCTCTCATATTTTATTTAGAGTTGTTAATTGTTTTTTAAACATGTAATGGTGACTGTGTTGTTTTGTGATGGCAACTTACTGCTTTGGTTATTTTAGGGGGTTTGAAAAGTGGGAGTATACAGAGAAAAATCATGGTGAAGTATGGCAGGATGTGTATTTCTAGGATTATTGCTCCAGCTACCATGTAAGATCACAGTCACAGGGAACAATTTCTGGTTAGTTATTTTGTTTGTCTTGGTTTGAGGTGCCTTTTTTTCCCCTCTCCTCTAAAGAAACTAGACACTTGACTCTAAGTGTCCTCTAATTCTGCTGAAACAACTAGTTAGGCGCATAGTGTCACCAGTGCCAGCGGAAAACTACTGATCTGGAAACCCTAGCCCTGATGTTGATCTATAAAATTTGAAGCATATTCCAG
Organism: Rhabdornis inornatus; assembly: GCA_013397075.1. NCBI lineage: Eukaryota > Metazoa > Chordata > Aves > Passeriformes > Rhabdornithidae > Rhabdornis > Rhabdornis inornatus. The sequence goes on along the minus strand of VWZS01003075.1, from coordinate 7,632 downwards.
GTCTGGGTGAGGAGGAAAAAAGGGCAATTTTATGGACTAAGCTTTAGCCTCTAAACATGGAGGCTGATCTTTCTGCAGAGTCAGCAGTCTCTAGGTTATTGAAGAGGTCACCTTGGCACCCCTGCAAAGTGTCCCTCTCTGCCAACTGATCTCCACAAATACCTCAGTGTGTGGTCCTAAAGCCTGGTAGTGTGAGTGCCCTCTTCCTCACTTTTTTCTGCATGGGAAGCTTTGAACAATTCTCAGAAGAATCTGGGCAATGATGTAAAATTTCTCAAGTTTCATATGTTTCTGTGTATTCTGCTTTCATGGTTCTTTCTTGCAAAGATAACTTCTTATGGGGAGGGAGTCATCCTTGTTGCTGTATGAAAAGCCCCCCAAAAAACTGGGAACAAACTAGATATAGTGCTGCAAGAACACAATTTGGGCCCAAGAGAATTTCTAGCCTGTTTGAGTGGTTTTAAATACTTGTAGCAATAAAGCATTATAGATGTTAAGTTTCAGAATATTTTGTGGTTGGTCATATGTCACTTTTGGTCCAGTCAAGGTTAGAAAAAGAGGCAGAGAAAGGTGGTGATATGCCAACTGTCCAAATATAAGTCATAGGAGAAATGGGATAAAAAGACAGGTTTTCTTACTTGAATTGATTTTATTGCCCTACTGGTTTAGAAATCAGTTGAAATCCGGGATCATGGTGAGAGAAGCAGTGGTTTTCCATTGAAGTGCAGAAATGACTGTACAGCAGGGTATCTCTCATCTTTTCATGGAGGCAAGTTGAGTGCACCCCGGTGTTCAAATAACATATATACCCCTGATACATGAAATTCAGTCTGGTGACTGAGTTGTGCTCACTGTGTCTTGCTGTGCTCTGCTGAGACCCAGTGGCATTTGCATTTTCAGGCTGTCTTTTTGAATGTTTCTTAACAAGTTCCCTCCCTTGCTCTTTCCTGCCCATCTGAATGGTCTGTTTGGGGTTGCCTCCTCCACCCCAAATCATCCCAGTTTTTTACTGTAGCAATATTTTACTTGCAGAAGTGACCTCTGTTAAGCAGAAATGGGTTTGCTGGCATTTTGTCAAGCCATGCTTGAGACCTTTAATTTGCTTTTTTTTAAAACTAGGTAGACCTTTCAGGCTGGCTCAGACTGGAAAAGTGGGTAGTTGCCCTAATGGGAGGTAGTTCACTAATGGGAGGATTACACTGTAACAGTCTATTTCTGGGGGGAACAGACTCTAGTTTATCTCACACTAGGCACTTGAAGCAGGGAAAAGAACTTTAATTATAACAGACCTTTGGACTTTTCTTCCTGCTGTTAATTTTTCAGTCATGTGGGATCTTCTGTTCCCAGTGAGTGTAGGAACTAGTTAATTTTATCACTCAGCTCGTTTCAGTAGACTATCATGTTAATTTGGGTATCTTTGCGTATTGCATTTTTAGTATTCATAATCACAGGTAATCAAACCCAGTGACTTAACTATGGATTTAATAATACAATTCTCCCTGGCTGACTTGACTGTACAAGGGAGAAAGCTGGAGGAATTACCAGGAATGAGGTAAAGAGTAGAATCATAGATTCTACTGGGTAGCAATGTCTCAGTAGCAATTGGGTGTTGTGTGATAGACCTTCCTAAGGAAGCAGAAGCTACTTTGCAATGTTGGCTTGAGCAGAGAAATGAGGGTGGTGCTCACCTTCTTCACCTTATTTCTGATAATTCCTCCAGTTTTCTCCCTTCTACAGTCAAGTCTGGTAGGGAGAATTGGTAGTGCTCTCCTTGGGCGCTTTCTGGGATTGCAATAAAGTGAGTCCATTTGTTTGGTTCCCCTCATCTGTGCTGCTGATGTTAGTCCAAGGTGAATAAATTACCAAAGAACAGTTAATAGGTGTTTGTTCCTAGTCTCAGTTGTTCATTTTCCACATAGATCCATTTTTAAGATCATAGCAAGAGTACCTAGTGATCTTACTGGACTCAGTCTGTCCACAAATGTTACATACACATTGTGGGTGACTTGTGACTTCCTTAATGAGGGGAACTCCTGAACTGCATTATGGGGATATATTTGCTGCCTCTGTTTTAAGTCTTTGGCTGCTTTTTGTATCTTAATCCTTAAGATACTTATGTTCAGTTATTCTCCAGAATGTCATCCTCTTCCTTTACCTGAGCACTTGCTTTGTATATACCTTGCAGCTGCAGAGTTAACAGATTAAAGTTATGATCCAGCTATGTCAAGTGGTGGTTTGGTGTCTTAATTTCTGCCCCTCAGATGAGAAGCACTTACCAACCTTGTGAATTAATATCCCTCACCTGGTGCAGATGTGAAATAAAGCAGGCTTTGATGGAGATCACCTGTTTTCTTTGCTTGCAAGAAACAACAGATGGGCTGTCACTGCATCTTGGCAAAGCAGCAGCATCTTTCAGCAGCCGGGTGGGAGCTCTGAGATCTATTTGTGGTGGTCTGATAACCTTATTTTCCATAAACCCACTTTTCCAAGGTGTCTGAGAGGTTCTTAGCTTCTATTGCAATTGCTGTTATGACTAAATTACTGAACTGAGGTAGAGCTTATTCCAGGAACACTGTTGCAGAGCTATGTGTGATGCAGGTGGAACTGATCCTCTGGCCAGCCCATGCTGAGCCCTGGACTCCTGTGCTAGCCAGGCATATGCTCTCTAGCTTAAAGCGAAGTGAAAATCGCTGTGTGTCTTGCTGGCCACCCCTCAGCCAGAACCTCAACTTAAAATGCATTTCTGAGTGTTGGAGTACCTTCAGTAACTTAGTCTCTGAAGCACAGACACCAGGAATTTGTCTGTGTTGCAGACAAGGGAGAATGGAAAGGAGAATATAGCCATATCTTGTCTGAAGGAATCTCCTGTTTATGCTCTCCCTTGCTTCAGCATATGGGCACTTCGGTGCATGTTGAGGATGGGCAAGGGGCACAAGAAAAATGGTGAAAGTCCAACAGTGTTTGGTATTGCTCTCAGAAATCCTGAGAAATTAAAAAATATGGAGGAGATATTTATTCATTGCTCAGGAGGTACTTGTGAAAGGGCTTAATCAGAAACATTTTCAGAGGTATCAAGTAGGTATCCTCGTCATTCTTGTTTCTTCATGTTAATTTTGAAGGATTTAAATTGGGAAATATCTTTTTTCTTGTGATGCTGGGTTTCTTAATGTGGTACTTGTGGTACTTGGCTAATTAGAAGAACGCCCTTGACAGAAAGGGATCTTCCCAATTAAAATTAAGTGCCATTTTCTAATGACCTTTCCCTCTAGTATCCTGCTGGGACTGTTGTGGTCTAAGAAAGCGCAGACAGATCTAAAATTGAGTGCCAGGGTTGGCAGAGTTAAGAAAATCCAGTCTGCCTGACCATTTCTGTACCTAAAAAACCACCAAGTAAAATACTTGATTGTATACAAATTCTGGTCATTGGACTGAAACTGAGAGGGTGTATAAAACCCTTTCAACATAGTGTGAGGTCTCTATAGTCCTAGAAATTGATTCTTTGACCTCAGAACAAAAATGTAGGAGTCAATATGTTGTTTTCTTAGGAACTGCTTTTCTAGATTCCCTTATTAAAAGGGAAAATTCAGGTGCTGAATCTTAAAATATCATTAAACTTGTACTTTTTATTTGCTCATTTCCCTGGTCTCCTTTCCTTTTCAAAGCCTCCCAGTCTCAGGGTATATAAATCACTATGACTCATCCAAATAATGCCAAAACAGTCTAACCAGAGGTTAATGTGCCTTCCTCTTCTGGTACCTTGATCTTTGTAAAGTTATCTCAAACTCATCACTATCTTAGGGTTGAGTACATGCACTGTCTTTTTCTAAGATGTATGTGTTGAAATTGCAACAAGTTTGTACTGTTACTTGTGGCTTGTTCCATTTGTGTTAGGATGTGGTGTTGACACAAATCAATACACTATTTTTGGGGTTTTTTGTATCAGTCTTACCTGTGACATTTATCAGTGCATGCTTGTATGTTAATGTGTACACAAATACTGGATCTTCCCCATTGCCTGTGATGTATATGATGCACAAACTACACAAGGTGTTTTAAAAAGTGCAGTGGTCATAACTTCTTGCCTGAGGGTATGATGTCTTAGAGTGAACTGTTTTTAATGTTTTCTCCCAAATATATTTAGTAAGATCCAAAGCCTTGGGAAAAAAAAAATCAGGGCTTGCTGATACTTGTTGACTTTTGTTCTGAATCCAGGGTCTGATGTTTGTTAACAACTCCTGCAAATCCACCCATCTAACAGAGCTTTTCTCAGCTTACTGTTTATTTCATGAGGTGTGTCAGAAACAGCACTGGATCCTGAACTATCACAGAAGCTGTCAAGTGAAATAGTAACAACTCTCTTCAAATATTACAGTGCACATTTTTAACTGTCAGGCAAAACTGTTCAAAATTATTGATGCAACTTGCAAATGAAACAGTGGGAAATTGCAGATATGTGAAACCAGTCTCTGCACATGGGGCTCAGTGTTCAGTTACCTTGTAAATTGTTTCTTCTCTCTGAAAAGCAGGGGTTGTTTTTTTTTTTTAGTTTTTATTTTTCATACAAAGACATTGCACATTTGGCTTTATTTTCTAAATTGGCAAAGGATATCTTTGTTCTTAAACTGACATCTAGAGTTTGGGCTAAGTTTCTGTCTCTTATGCAGATAGAGGATGGTGTGATTGGTACAGAATGTCCCTTCCCAGCTGTAAGGGTAATTCATTCATAAGAGTGTAGAAACAGGAACACTTACTGTGGCCTTCAATGGACATGCATATTCATAATTAACTGAAGTACATTACTGCACTCTTGATCCATGAGACTACCTTTGTATTTAGAATCAGCATTATTAGTCATCAGTGTATTGACATTAATAAATGGTCACAGAACTCTAATGTATGTGTATTTCCTGTGCTAACTGCATCTGTTTTCCCTGTACCCCAGTGCAGACTTAATCTGGAGTTCTCTTTTTAGTTCTTCTTAACTTTGGAGTTTCTTCAAATTCAGTAAGGTCCTGGTTTTACCACAGTCCCTTTTCAGAGTAGAATAGATTGGTTCAACTTTGTTTTCTAATTTTTAGCACTTTCCTCTCCTCCCATTTCTTTTTAGTTCACCATTAACAGTAACTTCAAAGTTGATTGCCTAGTCTGAAAAATATTGAGTCATAATAAAAAGAAAACCTGTAGCCCACTGTAGAAAGATCGCTCTGTGCTTTTACCATAAACTTCAGTGGCTGGCTGCCTACCTTGGAAGGGGAGACTCCACTCCTGCATACTCTACAGAAGCTGAAATTCTCTTGCATCCATATTATACAGTGGATGTCAGCAGATCGGGAAGTGGATGTGCCCTGCATCTGCACCCAGTTTTTTAATCTGATCGATGGTGCTTTAGTCAACTAGAGAACTGGCATCTTTGGCTGCTACTCAGTGTTATAACTAAATTGAAGGCAAAATCGAGGGTGCATTGGTAACTTTTTGCTGACTTGGTCCTAATTTAAAGGTTTTCTCCACAGACCTTTTTGTCTTTTGCATATTTTGTGGATTATGAAAAAACTGTGCTATTGTAGGTCTATGAGCTAAACTCTGTGCTCAAAAGGCAAAAGTTATGAGCTTTGGCCAGCAGTAATGCTAAAGGCTGGCTATGCTCAGAGATGAGCTGGTAATGGAGTGTTTGAGCAATGGAAGCCTTGAGAGTTCCACAATAGTCCTTGCTGGTCTTTACCAAGCACTGGTCAGCACTATCCCTATTTAAAACCAAAACAGGGATTGCATTGAGCAGTGGAACCTGCTCAATTTCCTAGGTTTGAGAGCGACACTGGAGAGAAGAGTCCAGGTTTCGTGTGTTTTAAATACAACTTAAAAACAATGCAGTTATACTCTCAGAGCAGCACCACTTCCTACCTTTCCCTCCATTTAGATGGGAATTCAAAAGTAAACTCAGCAATACATGATCTGGTTGTGTGCTTGCAGGTGGAACATGGGGTTCTTGAAATTTGAGAATTTAAATTTCTTATGTGGAAGAACTCTGTGGGTGCAAGAGCTTGGATCTTGGATTACGGTTCTTCTGCCAGCTTGCTAAATGCAATTAAGTCCTCTGGACTCTTCTGAAGAACTGATAATTTTAGGTCATCTGTGTGTTGCTTGACCACATGGACAGTGTAACAGTGATTTTTACAGCTTGCTTTCCTCATGTCAGTCACAAATAAGTCTTAATTTGCCATGTGGAGGAAAATTGTTAATTTGATTGGGAAATGTGGACATGGACACAACATGGACAGTGGGATTGAGGGCACCCTCAGCAAATTTACTGATGACACTGAGCTGCATGGTGCAGTCAACATGTTGGAGGGAAGAGATGCTATCCACCTTGACACACTTGAGAGGTGGGTCTGTGCTAACCTCATGAAGTTCAAGAAAGCAAAGTGCAAGGTCCTACTACTGGGTCATGTCAATCCCAGACACACCAACAGGTTGGGCGGAGAAGTGATTGAGAGCAGCCCTGGGAGAAAGACTTGGGGGTGATGGTTGATGGAAAACTCACCATGAGCCGACAGTGTGAACTCACAGCCCAGAAACCAACAGAATCCTGGGCTGCATCAAAAGGAGCGTGGCCAGCAAGTCAAGGGAGGGGATTCTCCCCCTCTGCTTTGCTCTTGTGAGACTCCACCTGGAGCATTGTGTCCAGCTCTGGGGTCCCCAACATAAAAAGGACATGGAACTGTTGGAGCAAGTCCAGAGGAGGGCCACAAAATTGATAAGAGGACTGGAGCACCTCTACTACCAAGACAGGCTGAGANGGCTGTTCAGCCTGGAGGAGAGAAGGTTGCATGGAGATCTTATAGCAACCTTCCAGTATCTGAAGGGGCTACAGGGAAGACCGAGAGGGACTCCTCATCAGGAACTGCAGTGACAGGACAAGTAGTAATGGGTACAAATTGAAAGAAATTAGGAAATTTAGGTTGGATATTAGGAAGAAATTTTTTACTGTGAGGACAGTGAGATACTGGAATAGGTGGCCCAGGGAGGTTGTGGATGCCCCAACTCTGGCAGTGTTCAAAGCCAGGTTGGATAAGGCGTTAAGCAATCTGGTCTAGTGGGATGTATCCCTGCCTATGGCAGGGGGGTTGGGACAAGATGATTTTTAAGGCCCATTCCAGCCCCATAACATTCTATGATTCTATGTATCCATTAAGAGCCTAATTTTCCATCTTGCATTAACCAAGTTACTGTGTTCACATACCAGAAAGATGTTGCTCTTTGAAAAACCATGTTAGTGTATGCGGCAATGCCCCATGCGCTTTTTAAATACCTAGATCTGTACATTCACATCTGAGTATCGTTAAACATGCTGTAGTCTGGCATATAGGTTTTTTACTACTGCCCTGTTACATAGATAATTGTAATTAACTGCAGTTTGGTTTTTTCTACTACTTGAGGTTGTGTGATCTGAAAATTGGTGAACAAAAAGTATTTTTGCATCTTATGATGTGTATCTCGAAATAAAATGTATTTGTATAGTCTATTGGTTTGGATGATGGTTTCCTTTATTTTGTAATTATCCCACTGCAAGTAAATCAAGGGCACTTGGGTTTCTCCTTGTAACAGTCCAGCTTCTGTGTGGACATGACTGATTCA
>VWZS01003073.1:418057-525609 GCA_013397075.1 Rhabdornis inornatus | reverse complement strand
AATTTCCACCCAACAAATTATTTGAGCAATAGAAGTGCTTTGTGAGTTCCCATGGGCCCATTTTGCCAGTGGTACCTGCATTTCCAGGGACACTGAGCACGGTGCCAATGGAGATCAGGATGGGGTAGGTCAGCACCACCCCAACATTAACCAGGATATTGAAAGCTAGGGAAAAACACAGAAAACAATACATGAAAATGAGGGAAAACATCAGAGTGAGACATTTCTCCTCCCCCTTGACCCTACAGGTACAATATGTGATATTAGTATGTGATATTAAGTATCCACACCATAATGGGAGTTGTCATAAAATGATTGATTTTTAGTTTTTTTTCCGTATGAGTGTGAAATTAGGAGAAATTCTTCAGCGGGGAAAGGGGAGGGCTGGATGGCCTTTCACAAACTGAGTTTATCACACTCATATTTCATGGCTTTGCAAGGCTTTAATCAGGTTTAAAAAAAACTGGTCTTTTTGTTGTTTTGGGTTTTTTTTTTGTTACGTGACAGCACTCCCAGAGAGCTCCAATTTCCTTGAAAGATTAAAAAACCCTTAAAGTTTGCTTAAGTTTCTTTAACCTTTCCTTGAAAGACTAAAAGCAAATTTAAGTTTTTGATCACCCACCACCCAGCCCTGCTGCTGAGTCCCCTGCATAAGGGTTTATACACTTGGGTGACAAATTATCCCTAATTTTGGTCCCCTAGGAGCTCACAGGGCAGCTGCAGTTGTGGTTAGAGCAGCTCAAGGTGCTCCCAGCAGCTCAGCTGCCAGCCTGGCCACATCTCAGGATGGGATGGGCAATGACATTCTCTGTGCTTCCATTTAACCAACGTGCAGTGAGACAAAATCCTCTTCAATTATGGAATAAAAGAGACTTTACCAAAGGAAAGGATGTTGTTATACGTGGAAATTAAAATGCCCCTGGGCTGAATCCAACAGATATTTTGCTGACAATTCTGGCTCAGAAAGAGGGAGCTTTATGTGAGCCCTGCCCAGAGCCTGCAGCACCCCCAGAAAGGTGCCCCAGCACTGGGGGTGCCCCTGTCACTGCACAAACATCCCCCAGGAGCTTTAAATCCCTCTCAAATGGGATTTACAGCAGTCAAGCTGTGCCAGAGACAGGGGCACTGGTGAGGAACTGTGGTAGGGATGAAAAACCAGGCAATTAGTAGTGCTGCTTCATGTTTACTCCCTGCTATTACTGTTAATTATTAATTATTATTAATTATAACTATGCTTACATATCAATTATTAATTGCATCTCAATTAATAGTAATGTTTCATGAAGTGTAATGAAAAACCACTTTACACTGGGAGCAGAATTAACCTGTGAGAGAGCTCTGCTCCTTAAGGGGACAGGGGGAAATTGTTTGTGCCCGAAGCGAATTTTACACAGGGTTGGAGGGGTGAAGACCTAGAAAAATAAATAAATTTTTTTTTTATCACATACCTAACCAGAGTCCAGCTACTCCACACAGGTAACCCCAGGGCACAGCAGAGAAGGGGTACCAGTACTCCACTTTAGTGAAGTAGAGGATGATGGGGGTGATGGAAATGAAGATGAAGTTGAAGAAGCCCAGGGTGGACACAAAATGAGCTGCTTCCCCGAAGTTTGCACTCCCAAGAAACATTTTGAACAAAACCTGGAGAGAAGAAGAAAGAAGAGGGGTTTAGACTCCATTCCCTTGGGCAGAGTGGAGCAAAGGACAACACTCCACAGCCCAGCCCTTTTCCTGCACAAGAGTTTTGCAATTGGATCTTTGGTGGGATTTCTGCTCTTTCCTGTGTTTTAGCACCATGTCTTTACCACGGGGATGGCTGAGTCTGTATAACAAAGCTTTACACAAAATGCCACGAGGAGCAAGTGTAGAAGTACCCAGGGAAAACCAAGAATAAACCAAGAAGCCCAGGACACACCATTCATGCAATGAATGTAGAGGATTTGGGATGAGTGTGGCAATGCTGAGATTTGGGAGGAGACTCCAGTGACTTCCACAGCATGACCCTGCTGTGAGAGGAAAACCAGCCTGGAAGGGCTCACTCTGTGAGAACTTTTCCTCCAGGAGTCTAAATTCATGAACTTTGAGTGACTTGTGAAAGGCCACAACAAATTTATGAGTGAGACGAGCAAAGCCGAAACCTGCAAGGGCAGCTTGTGATCCCACCACAACTCACTCCAAACTTTACACACGCAGCTAGAAACAAATCCTGCCACGTTCAGCCCAACCTGAGACACAGAATCCCTGCCTTTCCCAGCCCTCACCTTCCAGAACAGGCATTTCTTCCAGGCAGAAGTGTCTCTGACGGATTGCCTGTGCCAGGCTCACACCAGGGAGCTGCAGTGCAGACCTGGGATGAGTTGCCCACCCTGTCTCTCCTTTGAAAGCCCTTTTGAAAAGTGTTGATAAACTCTGTTGTCATGATTTTAAAATGATCTTAAACTCCTCGTGGCGTGGCAGTGGAGATTGCACTAATCAAGAAAAACCATTCTGGGTAATTGGCAGATGACAATTAATTACCCTCACGGTAGATTTCCTGACATTGTCACAACATGAGTGATGCAGGAGTGATGAACAGAACAAAACATTCATTTTACAGTGATTCTATTTCTATTTGTGTCTTTTTAACAGCCAAGGCTAATGAATTTAGGAGTGCCAGCACAGTTGTGACCTACCTTATACAGTGCAGATGTGGAGGCTGATCCCACGGCGTAGGCCACCCCAATAATTGAATCACCCTGGAAACCATCTGCATATGCCATCATTACAATTCCTGTGATTGCCATTATTGCTGCCACTATCTGCACAGACAAAGCAAAGCAGTGTAAAGCTGAGATCATCACTGGGAGGGGCTTCTCATGACCCACTTGCTCTGACCTGGAGCTTTCTTGCTTTCCCTTAAATAGGAAAGATGGTGGGAGAGATGTAAGGCATAATGAAAGTGTGTGCACTGACAGGGATGAGGATCTACAGAACTGCAAATTCTGCTGGGGCCTACTGACAGAACATCCATCATTATGTATTTTGTCAGCTAAACATCCACTCTGGAGAGGCAACTGCAAGATCAAGAAATTTTAAGGCATCACATTCTACTGTAAAACAAGAGAAATATTTATCAATGCCACCAATTTGACTTGAAATGCAAACATTAGATGGCCAAGCATCCTGGAAATGTAGTCCAGGGGAATGAGCCCTGTATTTCAGAATAGCAGGGTACCACAGGGAGCTTTTCCAGCTGTTTTGGCTGTGCCCTGTCAGCCTTTTTGGACAGATATGACCAAATTTCTTCATGAAGCCTTTACCTTTGTGCTTAGGTTTTTGGCCTCATTTGAAAATCCCAGAGAGAGCATCTAAGGAGCTTCAACGAAAAAGAACAGGAATCATTAACTACACCATATCTGAAATTCTAGGTCTTGACTCCAAGAACCTAAAGGAAGTGGTAGGGAGCCCAAAGTGGTTTATCCTTTAAAACCCTCCTCTCTCCACCTAATTGCCCTCAGCAGGTGAATGTGGAGTGTGAATTTCAAACAAACTGAATACCCAATTTCCATGGAGTGTTTCCCAAGCCAGTTCACAACTCCTGAGCCAACACCAACATGACATGGGCATTCTGCCTCTTGAAAACATCACTGAACTTCATTTAAGAAATATTTAGTCCTGGATAAACCTAAACTTCAGCCCACAGACTACAAAGACTTCATCTTGATCCAAACATGTGCCCCCCTGTAAAACAGCCTTTCAGAGCTCTCAGTTTTACCAAGAGTCCCAAAAAACCACTGATACTCATCCCGAGCAGATGTGAGCCCGACTGAGGCAGTAAGCACAAAAACTCCCACAAAATAACTTCAGCAGGGCCAGTCAGGAGAGCAAAGCCATGTTTTAAGGGACACACAGGACAGGGACACATGACTCAGGTGAAAGTGTTCCCACACAGGAGACAATGGGGAACCCAGAATCACCTCCCGGGGCAGGGCCAATCTAAAAACGTCAGTGCTCCTAAATCCCATAGGCATCCAGGCCAACATCTTCCCAGGAAAACTCATCTCCTGGGTGCAGCTTTAAGTCCTTCCCCCTCACCATCAGCCCTATTTCACCAGTCCTTGAGGCACACAGGAGCCCCCTCACATGGCAGTGGCTGTGCCAAAGTCACAAACCCCACTGCAGGTCTGTATCCCACCTCACCTACATGTAAAACACCCCAATCCAAGATGCAGGTCAGCAAAACCTGAAGGTATCACTGATACCTCCAAAATTCACCATGAAATGGCAGCTGAACCCCAGTGCTGTGGGCTGGAGGCCCCTGTGGAATCACAGAAATTCACTGTTGTGATGACATCTGGGAGGGTTTTAGCAAGAGGGGACCAGGAGGTTTCCCCCTTTTCCTTCCCAGGATAACACATTCCAGCAGTTTGGCCATCCTGGGAGACACCAGCCTTGCAGCAATGCCAAATGACAGCCAGGACTCCTCAGACATCCACAGCCTCTCCTCTGAGCGCCCAGAACCCCTGTGCCCTGCCACGCTCTGGCTGCACTACACATCCTGCCCTGCAGAGAAATTCAGGATTTCAGCTGGAGTATTTCCAGCAATGTCTGTCTCAGAAGGCAAAACAGAAGAGTCCAATGTAGTAATGCCCTCTTTCCAAGAGCAAGGATGGAGATTTAACTCTTGGTGCCCTCACTGCTCAGTCCTTTCCTTTTGTCAGTGAAAATGAGTAGATCCATCATCTCCTTCCTTCCTATTGTGAAAAACTCACTCCCAGTCTGTCTAAACCAAATTTAGAGAGCCAGATTCCTAATTGGATCAAATATTTATAAAGCCAAGCACTTTTTCCCCCCTGAAACAACTAAAATTATGGACACATGTGGAGCAACACCACCTCCTGAGACATAAGTAAGACCTGAGACCGAAAACAGCAAAAACATTATTTAAATTTCATGCTCAACGCTCCTCCTGCATGTTACATACCAGGGCATCAGCACAGCTGACCTGTGCCTGCCTCAGGTGTTGGCTTTAGAAACCTGAGCTCACATCTGCAGGCTGCTCTGCAGTCACATTAAATGAGACTTTTAATTAATGGAAGAGCATAGTAACTTTTGGAGCCTCCTAGGTAAGGAATGAAATTAGCTTGCTTCTTTTTTTTCTTTTTTTTCCCTGAAAGAGAGCAAGGACAACCAACAGTTTATCAGAAACATTTTCTTACTATGTGGAGCACAGCAGAAAATGAGGTGTAAAGAATCACAGAATGGTTTGAGTTGGAAGGAAACTTAAAGATCATCCAGTTCCACCCCCTGCCATGGCAGGGACACCTTCCACTATCCCAGGTTGCTCCAAGCCTCATTCAGCCTGGCACTGAACACCTTCAAGGACAGGGAAGAAACCTCTCTCCAGGCTAAAGTCAACATTTTCAGGCGAGAAAAATGTCCCCAGACTACTCTGTACCTACCTAAAAAACATTGATTCAACTCCACATGTGAAGCCCAACCAAGGGCTTAAATATGCAAACATATAAGCATGTATCTAAATCTAAGCAGCACAAGCCAGGACTATTCAAATATGTCAATCTTTTAAATATTGGGGCTTGCTTTGAGCCAAAGCTCTCTGGACTTCCCAAAGTGTAACATGGATATATTATTAATCTGAGAGATGTTCAGAAGTGTCCAAGCAAAGGCTAAGGTGCAGGGAGGGGTGGTTTTGTGTGTCCTTGCCCAGGGCAGGAGGTACTTCAAGGTACCTGAGCTCTACCTGCACTACTTTTATAGGTAAATAGAACCAGAGAACTGCTAAGGAAAAGACCTCATTGAGTCCAGCCCTTCACCTAACACTGCCAGATCCACCACTAAACCATGTCCCCAAGCACCAATCTACACATTTTCTGAACACTACCAGGAATGGTGACTCCACCACTTCTCTGGGCAGCCTGTTCCAGTGCCTGACCACCCCTCCTGTAAAGAAATCTTTCCTCATAGCCAACCTAAACCTCCCCTGGTGTTTTTTTTCTCTCTTGGTGGGTGCTACAGCTTCACCACTGATGGCACATGGCTCTCCCTGCAGGGCACACACTCTGGGTGCCTCAAACACAGCCACAGCAGCTGAAACTTTGTGTGCAGCCCTTGTGCAGTTATTCAGGGCTCCCACAGGTGGGATTGTGCCATCCCACAGGGTGGCCAGCAAGACAGGTTTGTCTTTAGACGTGGCATCTAAAATTCCAGCCCTGCAGCCTGGCTGGCAGCTGCTTCCAGGTGTGGAGGAAGGGTGCCAGGGCATCAGAGGGATGTCAGGCAGCTCCCCATGCCCGTGGGCATCCATGGGCAGTTTGGGGACTGCTGCAGCCACCCTGGGCAGACAGGGAGCTGGGAATGTGCTGCAGAGCCACTGCTGTCCCAGGCACTGGAGCATCCTTGCCTGCACGCACCTGATGGAGCTCTGGAAGAGCTGCTGGGAGCTGAGCTCCTTGGAAAAGCTGGCTGAGCTCCTGGGTGCAGAGTTTTTCCATAAAAACATGGCTGAGGGTATAGGATTAAACCTTTCTTTCTTGTCATGTCCTTGCTGTCCAAATAACCCAATTCCTGCTGCTCTCCGAGAGCAGCTGAGGCATCCAGAGCACAAAAAGCTGTGTCTGTGCTGCTCTGCTGTATTTTAGCTCTCAAACACTCTCCTGCCTGGTTATTAACATCATGAAGTGTTATTCTGTCAGGAGAGCTGCTGTGAATCACCTCTCCAGCAATGGGCATTCAGGCTCTGCCAGCGAGCAGCAAAATCCAGGAAAATTTTCTCTCCAGGAAAAGTTTTTCCTGTGTGAACCCCACGGTGTTTGCAGCATTCCTACTAATGCATATTTATGACAAGCTTTTTTAGTCAGTGAAAAATAATAAGTGAAAATTGCTTTTATTTCTAGGTTTCTTTAATAGAGGAGGCTAAGAGAATACAAGAGCTATGCTTGCTCCTCCAGAAAGATGTTGCTTTGAGATGAAAATTAGCTTAAAGGGTACGAAATGTTCAATTTTTTTCAGATGATCAAGGGGCAGACAGGGGTAGTTATTATTCCTGGTATTTCTGTAGAGAACTGAGGGTTTTACACCCTGTTTATTCTTTGAATCAGTCAGTGGGCTGAGGGTGGGTCACATTCACCTGATGTTTCTGTATTTTCAGCTGTGTATGAAAAAGATATCCAGGTGTCTGGCTTTACCTTCAAGCACTGGCTCAGCTCCTCAGCCTGGCAAGCACAGTGCTCTGCTCAGTGTCCTGGTGGCTGCTCCAAAAGCCAGATCAGATACCTGTACAACAGGATGTCTTTTCCTTTAATTTCTGAATCTATCATAATATTAAAAAAAAAATAAAAGCTGCTGTGCCCACTTTCAAAAAACAAACTGACTTGCATGAGTGTCCTGATCCATCATGCTTGCCATGGAACTTAAATCCAGCTGCTGCTGGGTCCCTTCTAATCACAGCCACCATACGTGGCCCCAACCAGTGTCTAATGAAGTTCAAGGTTTTCACTAATTCAGTCAGGATTGTGTCCAACACGACCTTGAGCCATTCCAGAGGGGAACTGCATCAATGAACTAGCAGAAATCCTCACTATTCCTCAGCCAAGGTGTGAAGCCAACAGCTAAATTGCTGCATGTTGGGAGACGTGTGTCTGGAAAATTACACAAGTTTGCTTTCCCCAGGTTCAGGGGCATCATTTTGCTCGAGTTCTGTTCTAAATTTTTGCAGGGTCCATTTTACTGCCAGTGAGTCCTGTAACACCTCAGTGCTAAATGCACCTCCACACAAGAGAGCAGTGTTAATTTTAAAGCCATTCTGGCACATGCACATGAAAATGTGTGTGTGAAAAGTGGTAGGGTAGCACAAGAAAAATATATCACACATTGAAAACATCTGTCTACCCAAACAAGGAATAAAACTTCTTTGGTTAGAAGCAATCATCACTAAGTTTAAAACAAGATTAACTAAACTTCAGCACAATAAGCCAAGACAGAACAGGTTTCTATGAAACTGGAAGTTCTTCTATTGTAATTCATCAAGTTACACTTGGCTGTAACAGCTCCTTGAAATTCCCACACTGAATTCCCTCTGAAGTTCTGAGGTCTCTAACTGATCCTGAGGCTGCATCATAAAACTAAATGAGAAATTTTTCATGGTGTGTCTGCACCCCAGTGCAGCAGTGCTGTGGCAGCACCATGGCTGATGGGTTTCAGTGCAATTATGAAAACATGAGAGAGTGGAAAAGGAGGCACGTTCATTACCCTTGCTCCCATGAACCTGTCTTTGAGCACAATCCAAGAAAGCAAGAAGACAAAAGCTTTGTTACAACAGAACAGGGCAGAGACGTCTGTGGCTGTGAGCTTCTTTAAAGCCAGTAAATACAGGTAGTTAGTCAAAGTCCACAGAATAGAAAAGGGAGCAGTCCTTTTAAGAAAGAGTTTCAGCGTCAGACCATCTTCACCAAAAATCCGACTGCATTCCCTACGGAAAGAAAAGAGTTTCAGTCTCAGCCAGGGTTTTCCTTAGCATTCACTCCAGCACAACAAACATTCATTTGGCTTTTACCCTGCTTTTCCTAACTACTCCACAAGCCCAAGAGAATTCATTCTTTAATTCACATAGGGAAAACGACCCACAATCTTCTTAAAACAGCAATTTTGCAAGAAGAAAAAGCGTAACTTACCTGGAATAATCACACTCTGTGCAACAATAATCCCAGGGACTCACACACAGAAATGAAGGTTATCTATAATGTTCCAACAGCTGCCAGACTCTGCCTTCAAGGCCATGAGCACAGGGATGAGAATCACCAATTTTTCTCTGCAGCTTGCCAATTTTATATTTTTTTTTCTTACATTGCTCCAAGCCCTGTTTTCATTCATATTGAAATATATTTTTATGTATGGCCAGGGAAGCTTTAAGAATTGCCTAAAGATACTAAAAAAGACTGCCAGACACATCAGCATGGTGGGGAAGGGAGCCACCAGGCAGTGGGAGTGAGCCAGGCAAACAGAAGTGTGAGAGAAGGGAGGGAAAGGGAGGGAAAGGCATTCAACAGCTTCATTTTATTGTACAGTGAAAAGCTGTGTTTTCTAGGACACATTTCCTCGAGGATTAAATTGCAAACAAAACCCCCAGCTTCCCAAACACTGTGTCACACACAGCTCAAGTGAGCTGTTTGCTTCTTAGGATTTCAGGAATCTCTGCCTTTCCCAGACTGGGAAAGATGTTTTTTAGCAACTCCACTGTCTGCACAGATTGAAGGTATTCCTGAAGATATCCCCAGTGTGCTTCACTTCTTGGCTCCCTGACACTGCTTAAAACATGGGAGGTCCCACAAGTGACCCCAAAAAGCAGAGGAGGGAACCAAGGCACCCTCAACGTGCAGCACATCCTTCCAAGGAAAGGGACATGGAGGGAATAATCCAAAAGATCTGAGGCCCTGGGGCTCCCAGCCAAACATGGCTGTGCTTGGAAGATTGCTAAAACAATCATTACGTAGAACTAATCAGCAGCTTCAGAGATTGCGCTGCAACGTGATGTTAAAAATGTTTGTTATTTGGGGGTGGTGGGGGTGGTTTGATAATTATCCTGATTTGGAAGACAAAATTGTTTTCAGGGCCCCTTAACCACTTTTACTAATTCTTGGGAATTTTGCTGTTAGAGACATTGCAGTTTTTTACTCTTAAGATTGGAAATCATCACTCTCATTTTGAGGAAAGTAGAATAATAACATCTATGTAATAACTGAAGTCAGCTACATCTTAACCTAAATGGTTTCATGATTCTACTTAATAACCACTCATTTCCTGATGCCACTAAGACAACCTGGTGTACAAAGCAGTCATTTCTGGTAATAATAAATTCCATTTTCAAATCCTGTGTAACAAGTTAACACTCAGGCTGGTGGATCTGCTAATTATCTCCTTCACTCTAGTTGACCTCAATGCTCCCAAGAGTCCTGTTCAACAAAGACGAGGATAAAAATATTTGAAATATAAAAAAGAACAGCTACTGGTGTGCATCATTTATCTGAGATGCAAAGCAAACAGTCAGTGAAGCAAATAAATTAATGCCTAACTTTGATTGAAGGCTTTTGTAACTCTGATTTCGACATGAGTTAGAGGTGACAAGTTTTTCTGTGTGAGAAGGGACTCACTGGCAGCACTTCAGTGCCCCTTGACACCCAGACACAGCAGTTCACCTTTAAAAGATGCTTCCCCCTGAGACTCAGGTGGGTGCAGAGCGTGACTGTGGGCTCAGACTACATCTCACCTGAACACAGGTGGGTGCAGTGTGGCTGTGTCACCATTCCATGACACCACAGCCAGGGTGCTCCATGAGGAAAGCAGCCTGTGATGTGTTAAAATAAGGCAGAAAGGTGCCTGGGCTGCCTCCAGAAATGGAGGGCACAGCTGGACCCAGATGCCAGAACAGGCCAGGTTTTGTTGTCCTGCAGATCCCTGGGATGTTTGCACACAGACAAACCCAGAGCAGAGTCAGGAGGACATTTCCAAGTGCCCTGACAGTGTGAATCCTCCAAGGAGGAAGGCTCAGTGGCCATCACATTCTTCTGGGTCAGTGATTTGGGAGAGGCAGTCGTGGCTGCCCCAGCAATGTCACTGATCTCTGAGTTCCTAGAAGCAGTGGGAGGGCTGAGCAGAGATGCACAGCCAGGAAAGGAATTTGGAAATGCTTCACAGACCTCAGGCAATGGGCTGTTTAAGGTGGAAGGGCCTCCATCACACAGAGCAGTGGCCAGACAAAATGGGCTGGTGGTTCCTCAACTCTCAGTGAAGAAAATACAGCAAAGTCTCTGACAGGGTCGTGCTGAGTGAGGCAGAGACTTGATGAATTCACCCCTGTGCCTAGGAGAGCTCCATGAATAATGCTCACTCAATGAGCAGATAGGGAGAATACTTTATTTTCCCAGTCAGATTGCCTGAGGCTTTGTGAGGGCTGGTGGCTCAGTGGTTAACTCAGCCTCTTTGACATGCAACTAAAATTAAACTTGCAGAAGTCATCAGACATGACAGTGATTAAAACTCTGGGCTCAGGAGTGAGGGCTCCCTGGAACCCTCCCCACACAAATAATGCTGCAGGCTGCTGACTTAGAGGCACACACATATCTAAGGGCAGCTGACCCTGAAACTACGACACAAACTATTTCCAAATGCTCAAGAGGTCTATTTAAAACCTGCCCTCTGACACAAATAACTCTTTTTACTTGCAGGTAGCCCTCAGCCATCAGCTCTGGGCAGCGTGCCATGCTCTCAGGAATTACAGCACCTCAGGCAGTTGTGCAGCTTTGCATCTGGCACCCACTAAATAGCTCGTGTGCCCTCTCAGTTATTCTGATGCCAGGCTCTGCACAGGAATGGGTTTGTTCCCTCCTGACACACAGCTGCTATTGGAGTGAAATCCACCAGCTGGTTTTAAGCAGCTCACAGTAAAAAACAGCAAACAGGCAGAGACCTGGGGTACAGGAACACAGACAATGCAGTGACATCACCTGGAATAGAACTTGGCATGGCCACAGTGACATTAGGGCAGCAAATAACACAGCAGCACCTTCTGTGAGCACAAATCCAGTGCTTCTGCCTAAATGATGGCATCTGCAGCAATAAAATACCTCCCAGCTCCACTGCAGGGGACAGGCACTAAACTGAGTGTGGTTCAACACCCTGGTGAATTGTGTTCCCAGCACTGACTGAATCTGAAGTGGCAGAAATGGCCTGACCAGCTCTGTTTGTCTGTTGGAGGGCTGCAGCAGAAGGAAAGGGAAGGGAATTCTGCATGAAGCTCTCACCTATGCAGTGCCTGGCTTGGGGGGGCAGCACCGAGGAATGCTGTGTCCCACAGGAATGGTCCATGGGAAGCCCAGCTTTGTGCCGATGCTGTTGCTCATGTTTCCCCTGAAAAGCCCTTTGCAGAGCAGCCCTGGATTTGCAGTGCTATTCCACAGGTGGCTGGGGGAGCTGCACTGAGCTACTGCTGCAACAGGAGGGAGAGGTTTTGTGGGCGAGAAACTTGCAGTGACAGGTTCATATACAAATACCAACTACTTATGGCTCAGTCTGCACTCCAGGGGATGCTCACTTCTTGTTATCCAAGAAATCCAACTCTTCCCAGTGTTTTGTTCACATCAAACCTGCACCTGCCAACTTTCCCTGGCCAGTGTCCTAGGCTGGGAAGAGCTGCAGCACCAATCTCAGCTCTTACATCGTGGGTGCATCCTGGCAGGAACCTGCTCAGTGTCACAGTGCTCGTCCTTGAGAAGCCAAGGTGCCAGATGGGGAGGCAAAATGTACTGACATTGAAAATTTCACCCACCTATTCCACACCACAACTGCTTCAGGCTCCAAAGTCAGGTCTGTGCAGTGTGTTCTGCTGTGGTAAATGCTGGCAGGGTTAGATTTCCTATTTCTGAGCTTCCTGAACTTCAGATCATCTTACCCAGTACAAATGGAAGGAGTTTCAAGCTCTTTATGGGACATAGCTTTTATTTACAATACTGAGGGGATACCAAGAGCTGTCTTCTGCCTCAAGACAACCAAGACACTGCACCTAAATGCAGCAGCGAGTTCATAACCATGAGATATTTTCTCAGACCACAAGATTGAATCTCTAAGGTAAAGTGTGAAAGGTAAGAAACACACAATTTATAATCTCAAATATTATAAGAAGAGAGTGCTAGAGGGGTTTGGGTTGGAAGAGACCTTAAAAGCCATCCAGTTCCAACCCCCTGCCATAGGCAGCGACACCTTCCACTATCCCAGGTTGCTCCAAGCCCCATCCAGCCTGGCCTTGGACACTTCCAGAGATCCAGGGACAGCCACAGCTTCTTTGTGCAACCTCACCACCCTCACAGTCAAGAATTTATTGTCAATATTTAATCTAAACCTGCCCTCTCTCAGTCTGAAGTCATTCCCCTTCCACGTCCTTGTCAAAAATCCATCTCTCTTGCAGCTCCTTTAGGTACTGAGCAGCCTAAACTCGCCAGAAAGCCAATCTGAAGTTGAGAACTGAGACTCCTGTCCTTCCAAGTGGGATTTATTAAAGGAGCAGTGGCTCTCTGCAGCTCTGCCAGCCTGGGGCAGCAATCTGCAAGTCACTCCCAGGATCACTGATCTCTGCCAAGATGTCACAGACATTGTTTGTTCAGATCCACTGGGAATATCTGCTGGACAAAATGTCTGATGTCTTTAAAGCTCCTAGAGAGTAACTACATCCTCCAGAAACACAAAGATAAATCATCTCTGGTCTCCGAGGAAAGCCTGGAACTGCTGCAAATGGGTTCATTGACAAGACTCAGCTACTGCACAGGAATAAAGCAGGCAAATGAAGCAGCAAGAAATCTTACAAAATGTAATAAAAAGCCTTGTAATAGGAACAATATTAAGAGTGGAAATCAAGAAAATACCCAATCAATCAAGGTTTGAAAACGCCCCTGTCCTGGGGAGGAGGCTGGGTGAAATGACCTCCAAAGATCCTTTCCAAATTAAACCTGTCTTCAAGTTAAAACTACAAATTTTCAATCCTTTAGGTCACCAAAAATTCCAGAGCTCATCCTGAGGAGATGCCCATATCCAAACTGAAAGAGTCTGGACAGTCAAGCAGCACAGACCAAGCAGTTGTTCCCCCTGATGAAATCATTATTTACCAGCAGTTACTTCCTCCCTGGGACATGAGTTCCTGACATATCTGGAATAAGAAACACTCTGGGAAGATTCCCATCAGCTCTAACACTGATATCCTGAGTCCACACATCCACTGACCCACTGCAGAAATTCCTGTGGCATTTAACACAGTGTCTTCAACTTTAGAAGCTGGATTCTTAACACCTGGGGAAATATACCAATTATTTAAGCACAGGAATTTCTATACGCATTGCCCCGAAATTTTGCTCTGATAGAGATATAATCAATGAACCAACTGCAGGGGATTTATCTGCAGGGGTATTTTTCCTCACCTTCTTCCTTATCTGCTGTACAAATGTTATTACTTCACCCCATGTGCAGAAGCCAAGCTGACACTGTTAATGTTCTCACAAACACTCCAGCAGAAATCTGAATGAAGCATCATTAACAGAAGAAGCACCAGGGTTTGCAGAGAAGCACTTAATTAAGTGCAACTGTTCAATTTCAGTCACACTGATTTGACAGAAACGATAATTTAGGGCCAAATTACATCCCAGATCCTGGCAAAAAGCAGCTGAGGGAAGAGTTTGGCCCTGCTGCACTCCAGCCTGACAGTCTCAAATGGGATTCCCTGTGTGCTCAGTGACAGCAGGAGCCAGGGATGAGCCCCACACTGGGTAATTCCTGGTGGAACAGACAATTCTGCTGAAGTCAGGCAGGTTTTTTTCCAAGCAAGCCTGCACTGGAACAACAGAATTGGGTCCCAGCTCAAAATGACCCTGTGAATCTCTTCCCTCCCTGGGCAAGGTGTGCTATCTCCTGAGTTTTGTCCTGTCCTTTAAAGCAGCTCCCATGTCACTGTTAGATCAGTGGAATAATAAAAGTGGAGGAGGAACTGTGAAATCAATTGTCACAGAATGTGAGGTACTTCCAAGTCCTGGAGACAGATTAGATGTGGTTTTCTTCAGAACTGGCTAAGGTGAAGCTAAGCTGAGGCACTGGTGGTTGGACTGGATGATTTCTTTGTGTTCCCCCTTAACCTTGTATTTCTCTGATTTCTCAGGGACTACTGAAAAGGGATTTATAAATTTCCAGCAGGAGGAAAGGGCAGTTTGCATCCTGCTGTACCTGCTCAGCACAGAGAGCAAGCCACGGTCTTCAACATGGAAACCACCTCCTCAGCTCTGAGCATCTTTCTTCTCAGCTAGGAGTTGGTTTGGTTGTACCCAACACTGCTATTCCATCATAAATGGACCAGGACAGATTAATCAATGGCCTGATCCAGAAAAGAACACAAAATATAGAGATACTAGACAACATAACAATTATAAGCAGATTATTGACCTTTTCAACTCATTTAAACAAACCTTTAACAATCAAGTATCCATTTATTCAGCACACATCACTCATCTGTCAGCCTGCTGTGAACTATTTGTGAATGAAGTTTTCTGCAGCATGACCTTTATTCTGACACCACAGATGGAACTTAGCACAGCAGTGATCTCAGCCCTCAGGAATTAGGTTTTTAAAAGGGATACTGCCACAATAAAGCCTACCTGAATTTTTTGATTGGAGATTGCTTCTCCTGCGCAGTTGCAAGGTGCCCGGAATAATAAATGGGAAAAATCATAATGTTCCAGTTTGTTGAGAACCAAGTCATGAAAAAGGGACAGTCAAAGGTCTCAAAAGTGATTTTGACAAACTGTGTGGTTCCAACCCAGGAGGAAGAGACGGATAAAATGATCAGGAACCTCCAGATTAGTTTGAGAAATGTGGATGTGCAAGACTGGCATCGTGTCTGTCCTTCGGCTTCTTGGCTGCTGCTCTCTGTGTGCATTTGTGTTCCTTCTTCTCCTGAAAAAGAAAAAAAAAGGAAGAATAGAAAAAGAGTTGTACATGCAATGAATTCATTCAAAACAATTCTTGGCAAAACCTTCCCTTCTGGTCCAAGTCACAAATTATCCCTTGCCTTCTCCCTATAACTCCTCTATGTCCCATAAATACTGAAATCCTGCACAGAAGTATTTTAATAAGACCATCTCTGTCACTTCAAGGAGGCAGAACCAAAAGCAAACACAACACTAAGGGCTGAAGTAACAGCATTACAAATAAGCTGTTGTCACTATTTGCTTTATCAGCCCTTCACTCCTTCTGCCAGCAAACCTCCAAAATAAAAATGCATCCCTTGGAACCAATGACATCACATGTGTGCAACAGAAAAACTCTCTGAGCCTGCAGGTCTGGAGACAGGAACAAGTTCTTATCCCTCAACTCTTTAATTCCAGAATCACTTCTTCTACTTGCAAGCTGGGATGGGGAAGAAGGAAACAGTTTGGTTTTATGTATCCAAGCAGAGAAAAGCTTCTTGCGGTCAGGATGGTGTACTTAAATTTCTGAAGTTAACAAAGGAAACTGGACAAAAGTGAATCTTGGCACACCTAGAAATAAACCTGTGCCCATAAACAAGGAGCAATTGGAGAGCTGGCATTTCCCATCTCAGCACAGTGGTTCTCAGACCTAAGTGCACATTTCCTAACACAAGTGGGGAGAATTTAATCTCACTGAGAATTTAATCTCACTGACTGGTGACTTGCTCTCCAGACAGATGTCCCAGAGATGCAGCCCATGATCACAATTTTGGTTTCCTAGGTCCCAGCTGAAAACAAGGAGCACTGACACTGCTGTCCCAGGATCCCACTGAGCTCCCACCATTCCCCCTGTTTGACCACATCACACCAGTTTGGTAGAAGAAACAGGAAAATCTTCTAAAAATCATGGCCTGAAGCTATTCTTAACTACTGCTATCAATTATCAGCCACATTAATACATGATGTGATGTATAGAAGAAACAATATGATTTTGAGAGAAGTTACAAAAGCACTGAGTGAGAGCATACACTGTGCTATATTCAACTTTTATGTGACAGAGGTATCCTTTCACACTGAGGTTTAGTTCCCTTTTATATTACTGTTTTTGCTACATTAGCCATGAAGAAACATCGAACTGGGGTTCCAAGCTATCACTTGGATGATACAACATTACACATAAAAAAAGATTTATCATAGCAGGGAGTGCATTTGCAATCAAGAATTTTCCTAACTGGGACACAGAACTTTTTGTAGTTGTAATTGTGTGATGAGGCTTTTCCCTAAAAATAATCTGTATTCAGTGGCTCCATTGTTTAGTGGTGAATCAAGAATTTAAATAAAATTACAGGTTTATTAAAAACGTGCAGAGGATAATCAGCCATGGGTCTGAAAAGGCAAACATCCTTTTAGCATTCTCCTTGGCTGCTGAGAGAAAGTAGAGATTTTTATGGTACTAATAATGACTGACATCTATTGAAAGGTAAATTACAGTTTATTTGCAAGTTAGAATGGCTTAAAAATAATATATTATAGTAGCATCAACTTGCAGGTCTTCCTGCTAAGTAAAACTACCATGCAATTAGTCCTTTTTCAGCTACCACTTAAAATAATCACACAATGATAGAAGAATAAAACACTTTTAGCCATGATTTCTATTTTTCAATTACAATGTAACGATGCAATGGGTGCCACTACACATGAAACCACCGTCAGCATTTGATTTGGATGTTACAGTCCCAGGTCTGAATGTCAGGGAAAGGCACAGAAACACTTATTGTTACAAGACCTACCTTGGATTTAAAGACCTGTGTAAGTTTTAGCCTGAATAAAAGCACAGGGGGGAGTTGCTGTAAGTGTTTAATCAGTGGGATTCATCCTGTGTGATGTAGTTAGCAAATAATTGTGTATTCAGGATAAACATGTTGTCTGGGGCCCCTTTATATTTAATGATAATGGAAAGGCAGGGTGAAAGGGGAGCTGACTCCATTCTCATATATCTACATCTCTCTACATCTAAGCTCACTGCAGGCATTTAACTCTAGACCAGATATTTACAATTAACTTAAGTGAAATTGTGACTGATCCCAGCGACAGACTAGCTTGATAGCCGCTTTCAAAATCCATGGGATGTGCACACCTAATTCCTGGCCAAAGAATCAAAAGGACAAGATAAGAAATATATTTCAAAATAATGACAGTGCTTGAACTTGAAGACACAGAGTGAGCAGGCACACAGTTCCTATTAAAGAGGTTTAGGGATTTCCAAGTCATGAAGCTCGGGCTGGAGCACTTGGGTTTAGACACCAAATGATAATGAGGAGAAAACAAACTGATCAGCCAAAGTGGCTGGGAGACAGCATTTTACAGTTGGCAAGGCAGCAGAAATCTTTGGGGTCTGCATTTAGGTGGGACTGGAACAAACCAAGAGATTTATGCTGGGAAGAGCATAAACAGAAACAAGGTTGAAAGGACAGGTCAGAATGTAGATCACACTGCAGGTGACACAGGAGATGGCACTGGGCAATGGCAAACTGTGTGGAAGGCAGTGAGCAGAAACATCCCTGCATGGTCCTTTGGTCCACAGTGCAATTCTTACAAGATGGTCACAGGAGAGCCTTTTGCTTGCAGAATTCAGAAGAGTGAGATGAGGAAAATCAAAACCTACAGCCTTTCAGTGGAACTCTTCTGGCTATTTGGCAACTAGACCCTAGAAAATTCTATTCTTTGTATTTGTTTACCTATTAGGTCAGTCCTAGTTACACTTCTCTGATGAGGATGGGAAGATCAGGACCAGAAGGGAAATTAATGAATGCAAAGTAAGTGTTTAGAAGAGTCCAGACACTACTCAAGTGGCCTAGAGTCCTTTATTGGAGAACATGAATTCTGATTTTGGATGTGCCTTAGTGCCACCATGCACAGTTATTTCAGCCTGATGTCTAGAAAATGAGGTTTGGTTTTCTGATATCTTAGTATGATCTTAACTGCAAGATAGCTGCATCAACTCCTTGCAGCAATGATCCCCTCCAACACTCTTCTGAGGCTTTCCATCAAGAGAGTACTCCTGGAGTATGAGATCCCTCTGTTTTCCAACACAAGGAGGAAATGGGTGACTCTTGATGCCATTGGTGGTCAAGTGACAAGAGGAAAGTTCAGCTCCCCCAGGTCCAGTGTGCAAGAGAGATCCAACCTTTTCTTCCTCCCCTTTTTGCTCACAGCATCTACACAGGCAGTCCTCCAAAGAACTTGGGCAATTAAATAATTTCCTCCCAAAAAGCTTGGACAGTTAAATTATTTCACTCATTTGAAGTCTCTCCTCCTCAACAGTGTGGTTTAGCAGACCCACAAGCCTGTGGCTCCACATTTTAACTGCTCCCATCCCGTCCCTGGATGGACACCATGGTGAAGAGGTGAGTGTTCACCACATCTACAGGTTCATTTGAGCTAAACTTCTGCAGTGAGGTGGGTGACGGAAGCCCTGACGTGCAGCTGACCGATGATCTGAGCTGTGATGGTCTTCCCTAGAAATCCTTCCTCCTGCTGCTCCTCCTCTTCCTCTTCATCAGGCCATCCGTGGCACGAGCTGAGGTCATCACTGTCTTTGAGAAGGAACTCCTAATGGCTCTGGTGCGTGGCCAGGCTGAAGCTGAGGAGACACAACCACTCTGTGAAATCTAACCGTGTGCTAGGCTTAGCCAGCTCTGCGGATCTTCCGTGCCTCGCGCGGCGCCCAACGCACGCCACGAGAACCTGCGGATCCCAGGCTTCTCCTCCCGTCCGTGCCACCTTCCCGCCTCACCCCGGGCTCGGCAGGGACCTGCACAGGGCAAACCAAACCTCAGCATGCTCAGGCCCTGCCCCATCTCTGCAGAGGAGGGCAGCTGTGGTTCCTACCTGATCTGCTCTGCCTCTCGACTCTGCTGTGCCGACAGATTCCCGAGGGACTTCGATTCTGCAGCTCAAGAATGGGAGCAGCAGAATCTTCAGCAACAGATAGAGGGGAGAGCTGCCTAGTCATGCCTCTGTGTCTGCTGGGGCAGTTGCCTCCTGGCTTGCATTGGATGACAGATGATCGTGAGGCACCTGAGAAGAAAGAGTTTGCATCAGTTTCGTCTGGAAAGTCCCTGGAGGAACACGGGGCTTTCAAACAGGCTGGCAGTGAAACGCACACAAAAGGAAGCGCACGGCAAAAAATGCAGGTTTCAGCTCTGCTCAAGATAAAGCAAATAAGTGAGTAAATAAATACTTAACTCTCTCCCCCCTTATAGATAAAAAGGTGCTGCACGAAAACCAGTCTCTTCCCCCTGAAGAAACGAGAGCCCCATGCTGCAGTGTGTTCTCAGCCCCACGGCTCCATCCACAGGGACTGCACAAAGGAATTTGTACTCACGTGGGCCCCTTCCTGAGCACTGACACTGAATCAGGCAGAGGAGAGGTCACCATTCCCCCTCAGGGTGGGAAGGAGGGCTGAGGAACCACTGCCTCCCTCAGTGCTGGGAGCCTCTCTAGAGGAGAGCTTCCTCTTTCCATCCTCCAGAATGATCCTTGAGACTCTTGCACGGAATGAAGCCACTCACAGGTCTTTTGGATGAAGATTTCTGCTACAGGATTGATGATGACGATTTTAAACGTTTACAAACACCAAACCAGAATCTCCATGTCTTCAGAGAAGTTGGTTTCTCTTCCTCTGCTACGTGCAGACAACTCTAAGATGAGACATTTCACACAGAGGCTGGACAGAGGCATGAGGTGGCAGAGAAGAACCAGGTCCCAGAAATACCAGTGGTACCAGATGAAAAATTTTCCAGTGAGTAGGACACTGTTTTTAATGAGTAAGAGCATGAAGGGCTGGATGAAGAATCAGGAATCAATAGCAAGGAGTGCAGTGCTGGAATCCATCAGTGTGACTGGTGATCAATTGTGCATGGACTTTCAAATTTACTGAAGGTGTCTCTGTAAGAGGTCAACACATGAGCAGCACAAGAGAGTTTTCTTCAGCAGCAAGTCAGGAAGGCAGGCCATTCTGGCAGATATAAATGTGTGTTCATGGCCAGCTGAGATCAGCCACTGCTTGTTTTGCAGCTGCTACTTCAGCTAGTGACAATAGCTGAACCTATTCAGCTATTCTCACCTAAACTCGTGGAAGATACTCACACCCAGAGCAGCCACTGGCCTTGCTGTGACTTGGAAGGATTTAATATGATAATCCCAACTACTTAATATTGAAAAGAATACAAAAACAGACACAAACCCCACGTGTAAGGTGCCACATATGCAACAGCTGTGGCAGAAATCTCAGAGAGGAACATTCTTTGTTGAAACATTGGCCATTCCAGTGCATTTTGAGCAAAACACATCAAACCCAACTACTACTTGAAAGTATATTCCAAAGCAAGGGCTTTATCCAAGACTCAAGAATTGAGACAGGACTCTTGCCAGTGAGTTCATGCAATCTTCCATGGACTTAAAGGTGTGTTGGGTTCACCAAGTCTAACAAAGACTGTGTGTTGCCTCTCCTCAATTTTTGATGAGCATTACTTTCTAAAGAGCTTTCTAGAGCCTACCGGGTGTTTTTAGACCTTTAAAAAGCTGTTCACCTTCCCAAATTTACTTTTTAATGGAGAACATAATAATCTAGCAGTCACACAACTCCCTGCATGACTTTGTTGCACTTATTTCAAAACTCCAAGAGCTTCCTCTCCCACTGGTCAAACAAGAATAACATCACCTACTTCCTAAGACTTAGTAAATACCTTGCAAATTAGTCTTGCAAGTTACACCTTCATTTGTCATCTGAAAATTAGTCCCAGCCTCCACAAAGTGAAGCCAATCACTGCTTTTGGGGCAAAATGTTTTCTGATTTTTCAAGTCTACAACTTAGAGAGGTTTTATTTTCAGGAAGTGTTTGCCAGCTGTCTGTCCTTAGAGAAGAAGCCACCAAGGTGGCTGGCTCAAAATCACTCCTCATTTTGATATTCATCATTTAAAGAGATTTCATTTTGCTGAAAGACACATGTTATGTCTCAGTTCAGATTCATTTCAGAACAACAGCAGAAGTCTATGCAACCAAAATTTGACGGAAGCTTTTTTCTTCACGTGCAAAAAGGGCTCTGAGTTATTTGTATCTGGTACAACAGAGAATCATAAATCTTCTCCTGTGCATTGACAAACCCAGCAGGTGAGACAAAAACTGTAATTCAAGAGATTGCATTAAATCGAAAGTCACTGCTTGATTTACTGAACTCTTCTTCCCTTATACCTGAAGCAATCAGACAGAGCAGCCATTTATCAATATTTCATTGTTACAGCTACAAAGTCTGGGACACCTAATGCTGCTCAATCTGAACATATTTTAAGGATATCTGTTGATAGGAGAGGTGAAGAGATAAATGCTGGGCTCACTTTCCAAACCTGGAGCCAGCAGCAGGGACAACCATTTGCACAGCTGGGCAGTGAAACCTCCCAGGTGGGCAGTGCTGCCCTATGGGAGAGGAAGGGCAGGCAGAGCTCATGGAACTCTGGCTCTTTGTGTCACTCCACAACTCTCAGCTATCAAGCAGGGATCTGCCAAGTCCCTCCAAAACTTGGAGGGATCAAGAGCAGCATTTTCCACTGACCTTCCATACAGGGAATAACAGAATTATGGAATGGTCTGGGTTGGAAAGGAACTTAAGATCACCCAGTTCCAACCCGCTGCCATGGACAGAGACATCTTCCACCTGACCAGGGTGCTCAAAGCCTCATCCAACCCAGCCCTGCATGACCACCCTGGGGTGGGACTTCTTACACAGTTTGTGGCTTTAGCAGGGATGAATCACAGGCTGAGAACAGAACTACATTTTGGGCATCATTTGCTGTCTTAAGAGCATGCTGCTGGAAGAGACTGGGGAAAAACAAGTAAGAAAAACCTTGCCAGACTGTCAGATCTTGCTGCTAGAAGTGTTTCTTGGAGGTTGTAATTGAGTGTCAAAGCAAGACTGCCAATGGGATTGACCAAAGAGGAAAGGGAGAAATGGAAAGTACCTCACATTATTGTATCCAGTGCATCTTAATGTGCCAAATCCACCTGGATTATTTTTCATTATTGGATTAAAAAAAAAAATCCATGCTCTTTCCCATTTTTCTATGATTACTTTTAGCTTCTTAATCTGTTTCAGTGAATCTATTCCCTTGCTCTGCAAATGTAGATGCTTTGTAGCTTAAGAAGTAAGGCCATTTCTCTGCTCATGGAAACCAAAGGGAAACCAGCAAGGGGAACACATGGCTTTCCACATGACCCTAACAAAGTCTGTCCCCATCTTGCATTAATTTTTATATACATATCCCAGTGTACTTTGATTTAGCAAGGTAATTATACTTGTGACTAACCTAAACCACGTGATTAATACCACTCAAGTCCAGCCTTTCCACATTCTTTAACACCATTCTGAGTCCCAGCTAGGGGAGGAGGTGACTCCCATCTGCTGCTGCCATCATGTCCACTCAACCAAAGGAAGAAGCAGCACATGCTGGTCCTCAGAAGCATTTTCACCAAGCACCTGTGAACAATGCACAGCTCCCTTGCCCCTCTGAAAGATGCAATACATGACCTGTGGCTTTCTGCTCATGTACAGGTTTCCAGATGCAGCTCACACAGTGAGAAAACGAGTCCTCGCCTTGGCTAGGAAAATCCCTTCTGAATTTTCTAGGGGGCTTGGAGAGAAGGATTACACTCTGAGGTACAGAACCAACTCTCTTCACAGCATCTTCAGGGATGTGACATCTTTAGCATGTGACAGCAGTGCTTGGAATAAAAGAACCAACCTGTGCAATTCCATTTGGACAATGCTTCTGGTCTCACAGTTGCTACTAGAAGCAGATCATGGAATATCCTGAGCTGGAAGGGACTTACAAGGATCATGGAATCCAAGTCCTGGCCTTGCACAGGACAGCCCCAGGAATCCCACCAAGTGCCTGAGAGCATCCCAATGCTCCTTGAGCTCTGTCAGGCTTGGTGCTGTGACCACTTCTCAACCACACTCTGCATGAAGAACCTTTTCTTAACATCCAGCCTGAACCTCCCCTGACACAGCTTCACGCTGCTCCCTCTGCTCCTGGATCAAATGGATTGCCAGTTAAATAATCCATGCAACACAAAAATGTAGTCCTGGAACTAAATTCTATGGCCAGATCATCTGAGGACTGATTGTGTCTTTTTCTTTTCTTTTTTATCCAACTGCCCTGGTGGAAATTTAGAACCTCTCAAGCAGGTAACTGAATTCCCCTCCAAAAGCCATCTGTGCATTCACGACACTGCATTACTGACACGAAGTGCTGGCTCATTTAGAGACAGCAACATCTGGCTTGATGGGATGAGCCAAAACACATTCTCTTTATTTGATTACACAATGAAATCGATGGTTAAATAGGTGATGGAAATGAGCTGAACAATTTCTGCGTGTTATATTCCCAAAGCCCTGCAGAGCACTGGTCACCTCTGGGTACCACCATAGCCAGGAGAGAAAGCAGCTTTGCCAAAAGGCACTCAAGGCACCTACAATCTGCCTTTTACTCATTCACTATTAAAATAGACTTATTTTACTGTGTCCTCAACATCCCAGCTCCTGATTTATCACTGTTTCTGCACTGACAAAAGGATGCCTCCATTGCACTGCCACAGAAACAATCACTGGTCTTTGGCAGATGGATGGAGATCGGAGTGGGTCTGGAAAATACATCAGTAGAGTGTTCCTGCTAAACTGGGCCCTGGAGGAAGAATTGCCAACGTTCCTTTCACCCTGCAGTGGTACCTGCAGGAGTGAGCACCCACCCAGTGATGGACTGGGTCACAGCCTGTGCACGAGTTCCCCTCGAGCAGCCACGTCCCCATCGGGAGGGCTGGAAGCTCTCATGGTAAAATCCTGCTCTCACTGATGCACAGCAAGTAGGAGTTGATGTGAGTTTGGCAGCCCAGGGAAATACTGGATGCATGTGGAAAGGGGGTTGAGTGGTGCTGCTGTTGGGAGAGGTGACCAGAGCTTGTTTTGTCCATTTTACAACAAAACTTCATTAGGTTGGATTAGGCACGGCTTTAATTGGATTGCTTGCTACTGTTAGCACACAGCTGGGAGCAGGGTATGCAACACCATCAATCCTATGGACTTGGGTCCATAGCTTATTTCATCCCAGCCACTACCTGTAAAATCAAATTCTGCCCTTCACTACATTGGTGTAAACCCACAGCACACCAGTAAAACCAGCCCAGTGGTCTGGGCACAAACATGTTGAAAAACTCCCCAACTTTTCACAGTTCAGAACCAGCAATTTGACCAAGGATGTGAAGTCAGGATTACATTTTACTAAAGCCAAACAAAATCAAGAAAACAAGCACACACACTTTGCTGGCAGTGTGCTACACAGGTTTGAGGAATAAGCATCTCTTGTTCAGTGAAGAAAATTCCTTTCAGCATGTCTCAGGCATTTGGAGATAATGCTCTCCATTTAAACACTGCAATGGTCTCTGTTTATTAGTAATGCACAGATGTCTGTTCATAGTGATGCCTTGTTCATCTATTATTTGCTTGTTCTGGACGTTTTCATGTTTGAAGAGGATGAGAAGGTTACAATTTATTTTTTTTTTGTCCTGGGGAAAAGATTTTCAGATTATAATGAAAAACAAATGACTCAGTGATGGCGTACAGCATTTCTCTTGTACTATAATTAACTATTGTCAAGAGCAGAAAGCAGAAAAAGTAGGTATTTTTGTTGTGGTTTACTAGTGACATCCATCAACAATTTCTGCCAATTATCTCTTCAGTGTCTGTACACAGCCCTCACTCCAGATCAGCAGACAGCAACTCTGCTTACAGCTAGGAATCTCAACAACTTCCATGTGTCCTCCTATCCTTGCAATAAAATTAACAAAGAGAACTTAAATTTCACATCCTGCAATTCACTTATAGTGCCTGATCAAGGGATGTGCCACTCTACATCCTTGCACCTAATAACTCTTCCAGAGGAGCAGTTCCAGCCCATTTGTAAGGGGAGAGAATCCAAGCTAGACAGTCTAAAAAAAAATCCCCCAGACCTGCATCTCCTTGGCTTTTATAAGTGGGAAATAGTTGCTAAATAATTTGCACAAGAGCATCTCCTCACACATCCCCAGACCCCCACAACTGTCTGTTCCTCTGAGATGGGGCTTCCCTTATTAATTGCTCCAACTTTGATGCCTCTATGTGCAACCCTGATAAATGCAAGCCTCTAAATTCATCTTTGTGCACATCAGCCATGTGCTCTTGTGCTGAAGAACCTGCTCTGAGATGGAAGCTCTTGTGCCAAGCAGCAAATGTGCTGTGCATGGTCTGCACCCAGAGCTGTGTCCTAAAGCCTCTGACCAAGGACAGCAGCACAAAGTGGATCCAGGCTGCAACAACCCTGGTGTGCAATACCTGCAGCTATTAAAAACAAGGATAAAAACAATAAAAGGAAGGATGTGAACATGCTGCTGGCTGTAGACAAGCTGTGGACTGCCTTTTCCAGAGCCCTGAGTGTAAAGGCCACTCTAGAGGACTTTCCAATTTCTATTTTTCTGAAGTAAGTGGCTCCTGCTTATATTGCTCTGGATCAAGGCCTTTCCACAAAATATATAAAAACAACTACTAGAAAAACCCCAAATTCCTGTTCAAATCTTTGCTCCATCTACATTTTATTGAAAGCATAGTTAAAGACATGGAAATATTTTTTCTCATTTCAGCATAACTCAAACAAATGTTTCACTGCCTTTTTTCAAGCATGGACAAGGAATTTCATTGATTTGACACCAGAAATAACACACCAGCACCAGTGTGGGAGTGTCAGAACAGATCCTGGGAAAGAGGCTTATCTGAGAACATCTGTGCTGGAAGTGGCAGCAGGAATATGTATTTTGAAACACAGTGGCTACTCACATTTGAAAGTTACTGGGCATGACAGCATACTTAAGAGTTTGAAGGAATGTAGAAGGCAGTGCTGCAAATGAAGAATGATTTTTATATGTTGAAATCAAAACTTCTACAACACAAAATGACCTACAAAAAAACATATTTAGAACATCCATTTGGAGCAGAATGTTTTGGACTGAATTCTGCTGTCAGAAAACATTGATGGGCTCTCCACTGAAAAACAAACGCTGTATTGAAATCTCAGAATTAACCATGGCAGCTCTGGAGTCAGAACACACCGACCTCCCATGGGGAGGGGATGGACATCTCCTCCTTTTCACAGGCAAAGAGGGGAACAGCACTGGAATTTAAGATCCTTTGTCTCCTTCTAGGACTACAGGACTTTTTTCCCCCAGATATACCTGATCTAACATCAATTCAAGCCAATCTCAGGATCAGACCATCTTCCCACCATTCCAGCACTGACTGAGCAAGATAAATAATTTGATTCAAAGCTGCACACCATCCCATTAAAAAAACCCTTCTGCTATAGATTTTGCAGTGAATTATATCAGATGTGCTTCCAATCATTTCACAATTTATACACTCTACTCCAAACCAAAAGGTTAACAATCTATTTTAAAAATCCTCTGAAAATTAATCTTATCATTGCTAGAATTTGGCAACGTTTCCAAAAAGAAACAGGTATTCCAGCTAAACTCTCACTTTTACTTTCACTGCCATTACTCAAGAATAGCTTCAATGAAAGCCATGAGGCCGCTTTGACATGAAGTTATTGTGAAAGGAATTTACACCCAAGACAGTCCAGATATCACTCATATGTATCTCATTAATAAATAATTCCAATATAGCTTCTACTTCCAAGAAATACTGCAATAAATCCAGGCTGGTTCATGGATCTCCCAAGATCCAAAAAAGCAGCTGTCACACTGACAGGCAGCTCAGCAACATTTCGGATTTGTATTTATTTATTTCCTAACACAAACTATTGCCTGTGCTGGCTGATGGGTGCCTCCAGGGAGTGATTCACTGCAGCTCCCTCAGATACCAATCCTGGGAGGTGAATCACCTGCTGGAGGTGCCCAGCTCTCCCAGATTTCTCAGTACTTACCAAGGCTTATATTTAGATGGATGTGGCTGAGCCCAAGCCTGGCTGCCTCAGACTCAGGCCATGGCAGCACTGCAGTGCATTGAGCACGTGCTCCAATTTCCTTGTCTCACTTAGAGCCTAATTAAGCCCATTTGAGGAAGGGTGGATTAAAGGAACATTTTCCAGGTAAGCAGCTGGACAACAGTAGGCATTTATCACTGTATTGCTGCATTTTGCAATCCCAGGAGATACCTCCATCTGTTTTCTCCACTGCCCTTGAGGTAATAGCTCTGACAGGTCTCATCCCTGCCTTTCCAAGATGCCATTTTTGGGATGGTTCTCCTCCATGCAGTGTCCTGGCTGATGCTGGGGAGTGGGGGGTGGCCAGGCTGAGGTGAGGACACATTTTCAGAAGGATTTTGTGGCTGTGGTGCCAGTTTGGCACACACCTCACACCCTCCCACTGACCCAGGAGCCAACCCTTCTGGAAAGCTCTCTCTGCTCCATTTCCTTCCACATGAGCAGCACTTTTGACCACTTATCTCCAAGTACTGGGTGTGCCTTCCCCAGCAGAGGAGTTCTTTTGCCTGGATTTGCCTCGGATCCACTCTCCAAGAGTCAGCAGTTCCTGTGGTTTTATCAGGAGGTCTCTAGGAAGCCACAAACCCCAAATGTGTGAACACTGAGCACACTGCTCCCCTGCTCTCCTCCCAGCACACAGACCCACAGCCCAAGCTGCTCTGGAATCTCTTCCATGTGCCTTCCCATGCTTAGGAAAGAAAGGGGGGAAGGATGCAGTGCTTTTGGGAAGCTGGCTGCCCTATCCCATTAGGATTCTTTGGGAATTCATGCTAAAATCTTTGCTGATCTGTAAAAACTGCCTCCACACACATTTAATGTATGGGTCCAGTATTAATTCAGCTTGGCCAGGTCCATCCCCAGCAAGAACCTTTCCATTTGCAGCCTGTTGGATATGACAAGTGCTGTCATGTAGTCATTTCCAGTCTATTGCCCTTTCCTCCTATGAACACTGGATTCTTCCCTCCCCCAGGAACCAGGCAGAGCAGTTTTGACACTGCTGCTGCAGCCCAGCATGGGCAGGAGGTTAAGACAGGTCTAAGAGAGGCAGCAGCTGGACTGGTGAAGCTGAAGGCAACCACAGCTTGTCTTAGACCCCTGTGAGGCAGGGACAATCTTTAATCCTCTGCATTCCCCACCAGGCATGACACGAGCCTGGTCTGAGCCCTCAGGAAATAAAGAGCAGCAAATCACCCCATTTCACCAGCACAGCCAGCTCACCTGGCCATAACACTGCTCCTAAAAAAGCAGGTGTGGGTATGAATTACAATATCACACATCCTAAAGCCTGCTGCTGTGCACCAGCAATAAGCAGGCAGCTCCTCCAACTTTCCTTAAGGCATTTTCCCCTCAAGGAAGAAACACTAGGCAACTACCAAGCCTGCAGAATTCTAAATATCACACACACAATTCTGAGAAAAACAACACAAAGTGGTTGCTGGTCTATCAACCCCCAGCCCTGTTTGTAATTTAAGGCAGGCTGAGCCAGATAGATCGAAGAATTGGAAGTCACACTCTGCTGACCAGCACTGGACCGTGGCTCTTGCTTTGTTTTACTCCTGGATGAATTCAACTCACAAAAAGGAATCACATTTTCACTGCTGGTTGGCTCAAACCAGAGGCAGCACACACACCTTGCAGTTTTACAGTTCCAGTGTCCTCACCACACACACCTGGTGGGAGAACAGCTCATTTCTGGCACAGCAAGCAACTTCAGGGAGTATCACACAGCTCTTTAAAACATCTGACACTGAGGATTATAAACTCAAATAAAGCCTGAGATTTCTACTGACATTTAAGTCAAAAACTCAAACCTGAACATCAGGAGTATTTTTAAGAAAGCTTTCTCTTTTGACCTCTGATTTATACAGCATGTACACCTCCTGTAAATTTTCAGCACATTGACTTTTATTTGTTTCACTCTCAGGGCAGTCAAAACAACATCACCACATTCCCAGCGAGTCTGGAGTATGATGTGAAGTTGATGGCACTCTTAAAGGAGCAAGGCTCTCATGTCTGATAAAGAGCATACAAAAGAATTCCCAATTTCTATCTTATGGTTTTTCTGTATTAAAGAATTGCTTAAGACCTGACACTTTTGAAAATGAGGGGGGGAAAAGCAGTGTAAGGGGACAACGGCTATAGTGAGCTGAGGGACAGCAAGCACAAAGTTGGTGCCTCTGTCTTCACAGCAAAAACAATAAATCTAGAGCACCACAGTAAAATACTCCAGAAAAGCCAATAACATTACACAGACCTAATTTCACATATTTTTAAAAGCCACAACTGAAGTACAACAACTTTATCCGTTGTTCATGTTTCAACATCAGTTTCTTCACTGGGAATCATTCACACAGCAGTTGAACACAGGCAACAGAAATTTAACTGCCACTTATCCCAGATGATATCAAAGTGCTAAAAACTCTATCTGAGCGTTATTTTAAAAAATACACACACACACACACACACATACACACACACACACAACATTCCTGTTACTCTGCATGGAACGGAGCAGGAGTGAGCTCCTGCCTAGGATGAGATATACAGGGGACAAAAAAAAAGCATTTACCGTCTGGCACAGGCGAATTTAATTCGGAAACACTGTAAGATGGTAGCGGTGCCACTCTTGCTGAATGTTTCTTCATCCTCTGGAATTGCTCTCCTGCTCAGGTGCTCACTCTGGCTTTATTCTGCATCGCCCTTGGTCCCAAGTACTACAGCAAACACGGGCTGGATGTTGTTCTGGAGATGCTGCAGGAGCCTACGAGCACTGATTTGCTGTTTCCCTGGGAAACCATTTGCAACACGTTCAAACAATGCTTGACCTCTGCCAACACTTCTCGTTCATTCAATTGTGGAGCGCGGCAGATCAAATATAAATATTTGATATTAAAATCAGCGGCGCCACGCGAACTCGAAACCATGGCAGCCTCTTTGCAGGAAATTGGGATTTCACATCAAATCTCTGCACTGTGCTGGCAATGCAGACAGGAGATTTCTCAGACAACTGAGAGGAAATTATGCAATGCAATTTTCTGGTTCCTTACACTGTGACAATATATGGATGATTATAGTAATTATTTTAAGTAAACTTTGAATAATGGGACTCCTATAGAGCTGCTAAATCAGGAATGCCTTGGGCAAAAGAACAGGTGGTATCCAGGTCTGTGTCTGATAATAAAGCAATGGTATTGCAGGAGGCTCTTCTAACACCCTCCAAAAATTGTCACAACCAAGATAGATACAGAAATACATATATATATATATATAGGCTATGGCTGGTCTACATTTCTTCCTCACTTCCCTCGAGACAGCCAGGACGTGTTTTGTCCCTCTTTCCCTGACACCTTCTCTCTCTTCTACTTCCTTATTATTACTATTAATATTTTTGTAAGTTGTTCACTTGGAGCAATGGAAAAGTTCTACTGAGCAAACTGGTGTCAACCCACACAACTTCTGGAACTCTCAGAAGATCCCATCCCCTTGTGTAACCAGCTCTGTGCTGGGAGCTTCCTTTGCCAGGAAGTGGTTGCTGACACCTCTAAAGAGCCCTGGCTCCAGAGCTCTTCACCAAGAGATCAACTATCAAGTCTTATCCAAGAATTTGTAGGGAGAAACCTTTACCATTTAAATTCAAGGTGTAAGCTGTAGGAACAACGGGAAATAAAAAGGGAATGACCAGAAAGGCAGCTTAGCTCTACCAGAATCTGCTGGCAAAGTTGCTGAATTTTTAAGGGCACTAGCATAGACCTTTTATCTGTAGTCTCTGTGCTTTAGACAGCAGCTGAGAGTGGAGATTCTTGGTCCTTCTTTCCCCACTATCCCACCAAAGAGGGAGAAGCCACTGGCTGCAGGGAAGGCCAAAGTGGTTTGAAAAGGATGAAGAATTGCTGGGCTGGAATTTTCCATCTCGGGCTTCCTCAGGCACAGTGCTGGAATCTCACAGGATTTACACAACAATGTTGTGCAAGGACTGAGCCCTTCCCTAATCCTCAAGGAGGAGAGGGGAGGGGAGGAAGCAGAGTCCCAGCTGGATCATCCTCTGGATGCAGCCATAGAAGAGGCTGGCACATGGGGAGATCTGTCCTGTGGCATCCTCATGGAAGAGGCAGCCTGTGACTCCTGTACCCAGAGGGGTAAGAAGGGATTCTTAGGTCCTTGGAGCAACCAAGCAGGACTTGAACACTTGATCTTGCCCTGCACATTCCTGTAAAGCTGCTCTCTTGTCCCTCCTTGGGGACTGAGTGGCCTCACTTTTCTCTTGGGGCACAGTGACACAGTAGGGAGGAGACAGTGATGAACCCTATGGAAAAGAGGGACAAAGTACCTCATCCCACTCCCACAGCCATCCTACCCAATGGGACACATCATGGAAGGAGTACAGGCAAGAGGAATGGTTACAGCTGCCTGGTTTTCCACCCAGCTCATCCTCTCCTGAAAGGCCTGGAGATCTCCTTTAGCATCTCCATTATATCCCTGGTGACTCACAAGGCTCTCCACCGTGACAGTCCATTCCAAACCATCAACTGCATTGCCTAGAGCTAACTGGCTTTTACTGCTTATCTGCATTCAGAGGATTTCCAGCACTGTGTAACTGTGTAACAATCACAATTCCAAAGGAAATTATCTTCCCAGTTTGCAGAAGGAATTTTATTCTCCTGTCCAAAGTGCTGAGAGTCAGCAGAGTTTGTGATAGAGTAATCACCAGTCAAGTAATTGCTGGCTCCACAATCACAAGGCTCCCTATTAATACATGTCTAGTCCTTGAGCATTTATATAATATAAACAACATAATAATATAACACAGAGATTGCTTTTAGAAAACCATTTCTGCAAATAGGAGTTTATAATGGAATCATTAACGAACCTTAACAATGGTGAGGATGAAACACAAGAGACAGCGTCAGGCAGTTCCAGACATTTCTTCCAGACAATTTCAGCACTAACAACAGAACGTGACTGAATCTAAGAGTTGCTGCCTTTTTTTATTCAAAGGAGAATCAGCCATTGTTTCAACACTAAGTCAGAAGGCAAATTCAACTCTCAAAGCAATCTTTCAGATCTTCCCCCCCAGCCATCTCTGCTTCCTAAAAGAGTTACACAAGAAATGAAGATGCAAAACTGCTTAAATCTATGTGGAATTGGTACTTAGAACTTCCATCAAAGACTGCAGTTTGAAAAGCATCAGCTTCTCTGGCTCCACAAGGAAGAGCTTTGGCCATCTGTTTCTGCTCCTGCATTTCTGATCCTTCCTCTGTGCTCTCTATCTCTGCTCGGCGTGTGCTGAAGAAAAGAGTAAAATAATATGGGGTGGAAGAGAGACAAGGAAGCTCTGTCCCTCTGTCCCATCCATCCACAAGTGCAATGTGACGACTGACTTACCAGGATGGCATAATAGTTACTCCAAGTAACTACTGCAAGACTACAAGCCAATGTAAAATCCACGGGCCTCTGCCACCTTACTCACCTCATGTTCATGCAAGGTACCAGAGTGGGAAAATATGGGGGTTTCCCTCCAAAATTCAAGATCACATTAAGTTTCCAGGTACCTTTACAACAATCCTTTGTATGTTGTTGCTTGCTTCAAGTTCTGTGCTTTCAGCCTGGAACGTTTGAAGTTTTCTTATTCTCAGGGTGATGCTCCTCATAATAAATAATAAATAATAACAGGCTCTGGAGCACAAGTCTGATGAGAAGCAGCTGAGGGAGCTGGGAAGGATCAGTTCTGGAGAAAAGGAGGCTCAGGGGGGACCTTCTGGCTCTGCACAACTCCGTGACAGGAGGGAGCAGC
This sequence comes from Rhabdornis inornatus, assembly GCA_013397075.1. Classification (NCBI taxonomy): domain Eukaryota; kingdom Metazoa; phylum Chordata; class Aves; order Passeriformes; family Rhabdornithidae; genus Rhabdornis; species Rhabdornis inornatus. The sequence goes on along the minus strand of VWZS01003073.1, from coordinate 492,237 downwards.
CAGGAGAGGTTGGGCTCTGCTCCCAGGGAATAGGGACAGGACAAGAGGAGATGACCTCAAGTTAAGCCAGGGGAAGTTTAGATGGGGTATTAGGGAAGATTTCTTCATGGAAAGACTTGTCAAGCCCTGGACCAGGCTGCCCAGGGCAATGACTGAGTCCTTATCCCTGGAGGGATTTAAAAGATGAGTGGATCTGATACCTGGGGACACGGGTCAGTGATGAGCTTGGTAGTACTGGGGGAATGGTTGGACTCAATGATCTTAGAGGTGTTTTCCAATCTAAATGATTCTATCATCAATCTATATATCCATTATTTTCCCTCAGGAGTCCCTGTTTGTCAAGGAAGCCTGCAGTGTGAATCCCAGCAGTGTAACTACACTGTGTAAACCATGACCCAGGCTGCAGGCTTACACCCTCCACACCTGCTCCCACTTAAGGCAAAAACTGATGGGGCACTCACAAGAGCTCTGGAGACAGAGCAGCACGAGCATTGTTACAAAAGGAAATCACTGAATAAGGCATGTCTCAGGACATACTCCCCATGCCAGCCAAGAGCCTCCTCTGCAACACATCCCATTGGCTTCCCACCACCCTCCCTGCAGCACTCTCTGTCCCTGGGCTCAGGAAATATTCATCCAGACGAGGGCAGGGTGAAGCTGCAAGCTTGCTGACTCACTAACCAGACAGGAGTCAGGACTGGGGAGTGCTGAATCACATCCACTAACAAGCCTTGCACGCTCCCAGCACAGAGGGGCTGATGCTGTCAAAACACTCTCTGCTCCTTGGCTCACCCCCAGCTCTGCTGGCACTAGCTAGTCATGCATATTTCAGGGACCTACTGCACAAGGAAAAGTTATTTACTCTTCTCACTCAAGCTGCAATCACAGCTGGAGTTGAACTCCAGGCAATCACGGGTTTTTCTGATCCAGAGAGGATGACAGGTTTGGTACCACCTGCTAAAGAAAAACAGCTGCACAAGTACATAGAACAATGAATTTCCATGTTGATAATGGGATCCATCTCACTCTGGATGCCAAAGTCTGAACCAGCCACAGCAACATCTTTATAAAGTGAGTGGTGAGAAACTGGTGATGTTAGAAGACAACTCACAACCTCCTCCCTTACAGGTGTATTATAACCTGGTATTAATAACTCTGAAGGCACCCCCTTCTTCCCCCCAGCTGTGATGGCAGTAACGTGACTTGCTCCCACCTGGTCATGTGGCTTTCAGATACCCTGGGCAGAGCAGATGCTCCCAATGGGAAGCACAGTGTGTGAATGCCTGATAAAGACATGGAAGTGCTTCTTTGACTTTAACTGATTTTAAAACAGTGCTCAGATCCAAAACTGTGCTGTTTGCTAGTTTTGAACACACCAGCTACAAGATCCATCTGAAATCCACTTTGCATATGTCCCTGCAGCCAGCAGGTCGGCCCATTCCCAACGACTAGACTGTAACAGTCTCATAAACATGACTTTTATTGGCTCTTCCAGCCTGAGCATGTGTTTTCAGATGACAAGCTAAAAGGCCATTATCAAGTTCATTTTATCCTGCTGGAATACAAATTAGATGCAAGATGCAGAAGAGACAAACAGTCAAACTGAGATCAAAACAGATGTATCCTACAAAGGAATTTTTATATACAGTGAAGTCAAGACTTCAGTTTGAACTTTTACTTGCTTGTAGCAGAATCAGAAACATGCAGCAAATGCTGCTTGATTTGAGCAACTCAATCCAAAACAACTTCCAAGGCTTGAAGAGAAAAGAACCCTTCATCTCACTGCTGTGCCCAGTTACATGGATTTTAAAGAATCAAATTCTGAAGTATTTACTCTGTCTGAACTCTCATTGGCTTAAAAACTGTTGGATATCCCTGCTCAGCAATTAAGAATATCAGCAAAGCATTTGATTGCCAGGCAGGGGAGGGTGCTCCAGCCCCACCAGTGTGTGCCACAATCACATGGGCTGGGCAGGACTGCTCACACTTTGTCACCACTGCCCACATCACCAAAGATGCTAAACCAGATCCAAAACTGACCCCTCATAAGCAGGTATCATTTAATTGAGAATGCTCACATTGAAGGCACTCTACACTCTCATATGTTTTGTTCACTCAGGCAAAACTGAACTTTAACCAGAATTTCCTATATTTTGCAGATGCCAAGAAGTAGAGTAACTCTCTGAAATCTCACCTGATGACTGCAAAAAATACCTACTAAACCTGAAGCAATTTTAATACCCTTGGGGGTTGCATGTTTGTACACTCATCTCTGGTTCATGTTAACATGAGTTGCTATTTTCAGTAAATCAGCCCAAGAACTCACTCTTTAATATTTATCCTGATTTTGTAACAGAAAAACACCCTGTGATCTATTTTTAGCCTTCCCTAGCAGGTAAGTTCTGGAAATAAGATAAACAGCACCAGCTAAACATCCACTCCAAGATGACAATGTGAAGATGTGCAGTGGTGCCACACCACTGAAACCAGTCCAAAATACTCAGACCACCCACAGCCAGTGGTCTCGTGGCTACTGATGCCTTGGAGTGGCTACCTAGAACAGAGGCTAGACAAGATTAAGAGAATAAAGTGGTACCTTTAACAGGTACACCTTGGGCTGTCAGAAGCCTTCCAGAGGCTATGCCCAAGCTGGACAATGGTCTTGAGTTTTTCAGACAATTTTAAGTTTGGTCCATTTACATATGAGGGGTCAATCCTCCAATTAAAGCTTCAGGTAATGAAGTCACATTCTCCCAGTTTAATCCCCCCCCAACTCACTTTTGTTTATACTTTTCAGGGCCTGAGGCAGAAGGATTGTTTTGTCTGACCAAAATGTGAAGACAGTTAACTAACATTCTATATGGAGTTTGGAGTTATGCACTAATGCAGTACAGGATTTGAAAAATATAGAAGCTAAAATCCTAAGGCATCACTACCAGCAGCCAGGTCCTCTGTCACAGAATGGTTTGGGCTGGGAGGGACATTTAAATCTCATTTAGTCCAATCCCCTGCAACGAGCAGAGATACTTTCAACTGCATCGACCACATCACATGTTGGTGTCTCAGCCTAATGGAAGTCCTGCCTTGACCCTGCCTTGTCCAGCTCCTTCCCCTGTGCCTCTGGGCCTAAGAACATGCACCTGAAAGCATGAACATGCACCTGAAACCCAAAAATATCTGATGATTTCCCCACCCCCTTCCTCCACAAGCACTCAACTGACTTGGAAGCAGCAATATCTTCTGCTACAGTGCTTTTGGTAAGATTTTTATTTACTAAGTGATTTTATAGACCTGACAACCAGACTGTCCCTGGGAAGCACAAGGATTAAATTTTCAATTAAAATAAACCTCAGATTTTCCTTAATCACACAAATTTTGAAACATAAACCACCCACCCACAAGGATCAGCTGATACATGCTGATGTCTCCAGGGCTGGAAAAGCAGCTTCTTAAGCTTTTTATTCTGCTGGACTATTGAAATATCACACAGCAAGAAATATTAATGCAATTAAAGATGGAAGGAAAAAATATATTAATTGTGGGCATGGAGAGTGATTCTCCAATTTTAATAAAAGTCATCCAGCATTTCATGGAAACAGCAAATGTATCAACTTTGATGCATCTTCAATATTTTGCTGTTGTAAGGAAAAAAAATATGGATGGAATGGATGGACCTCAAGCAACCTGTGACAGTGGAAGGTGTCGCTGCCCATGGCAGGAGGTCGGAATGAGGTGAGTTTAATGTCCCTTCTAACCCAAACCATTCTGTAACTCTATGATTTCAGGTTGACAAAAATATTAAAAAGTTGCCACCAGCATTAGAAACTCATTCATATTTACAGAAGAATCAGAAGGAAAGGAAAATTGCTCAGTGAAAAACTGGAAAGGAAATTTTTTCATTCCAGAGGAACTTAATTTCATGCACGCTCTGTTAGCCTCAGAGGCTCTGCCAGGCTGAATGGATCCTGCTGTCCTAATCCTGAAACACCAAGACAAAATGTGTTTAGTACCCCATCATGGATTTCAGCTTAGGGGCTTTACCCACAGCCAGACGTGGTAAAGAGCAAGAAACTGATGGAGAACACACAAAAATCTCACCTGGAGCATGCACAGATCTCATTTGAGAAAGCAGAGCTCACCGGACTCCCTACAACCCACCCCTCCTGCTGCAGGTGGAAGGATTTAGGTGACCTTTAAGGTCCCTTCCAATCTAAACCATTCTCTGGTTCTGTGATCTGATCATTTGAGAAGCAGTGCTGTCAAAATGGCAAAGCCACAAGCTTCTGAAAAACTCAAAATCTGGGCATTCTCCAACGTGCATTTCAAACTCTTTCCACATTTAAGAGTTTAGGAGAAAGGTTCCTACTTCACCCTGGCCACTCTGAAACTCCCTGGCAGTAAAACACAGCCCAAGTAGACAACCAGCACTCAGTCTGCTCAATAACAAAGCATAAATTGAGTACCCATTCCAAACATCCAATACAGCCTTTCCAGACAGGATAATAAAATCAGACGCCCAACACTTCTATTGTGTTTTTTTTCTCCCAAGGAAAACAGCTTAGATGTAATTGCATGTCAGATAATTATTTGCCTTCCCAATGTTTTATTAACAAAGCTGCCAGGAGTGAAATAAGCTGTCTCCATTTTCTGGTTCTGCAATTATGAAGTGCCCCTTCCTTACCACAAGAGAGCATTTGAGTTGAGAAAAGTTCCATTTTGTGCTTGTCATCGTGACTGTAGAGCGTGTCACTGTGACAGTAAATCACTCCTCATATTTGCTGTGTTTTGGGTAGCCAGCAGTTAATTAGATAGCTTAGGGCTTCTTTCAATACCATAAATCAGAATTGCATAGCAGGCTAGAAATCCAGGGCTGGCCAGTCCCAAAATTTAGCCACCAGCATGTTCCTGTCTAGGCAGGTTCTTGAACTCGCATCATCTAACCCCTACCACTCCAGATGGCATCACAAAGTTGCTCAGATGAAAAAATAGAAATAATTTTTAGGGAAAATTACAGTGTAAGATGAAGTTTGTTGCCATGTTAGTGGTACTGTATTACATTTCCCAGCCCTTCTGATTTTAAAGGCTGGGTGCAGAATTCCCAGAGTTTTTGAAGCAGGACCTGAAGCTTCAGCAAAAATGTGAAAATGGATGAGAGCAATCAGAAGTCTTAAAAAAAAAAAACAAACCTCATCTGTGTGTGGGGTCAAACAACTTCAACAAGACAGAGGAGAGACAGAAAATCAGAGAACAGTTTGGGTTTAAAGGGACCTTAAAGACCATCTGGTTCCAGACATCTTCATGTGCATTTTCCTGCCCAAAAGAAAGGATTCATTAGGCAGGTCCATGTAGACACGGCCAGGACCAAGAGGTTTTAATTGCATTAATGGGAAGTTCAGTGGGACAGCAGGTCAACTGCTCCACAAGGAGCACAGTGAACCACTAAATGTGATGATGTCAGGCAGAAAATTCCCACTGCTGGAAGATTTTCAGGCTAGGATGGATGAAGTGGATTTGGACAGCTCAGAGCATTGGGACAGAGCAGGTCCAAAGGGGGGTCACCATGGCAACAGACTGCTCAGGGAATTGGTGGAATCACCATCCCTGGAGGGATTTAAAAGCAGTGTGGATGTGGCATTTGGGGACAGGGGTTAGTGGTGGGCTGGCAGTGCTGGGGGAACAGCTGGACTGGAGGATCTTGGAGGTATTTTCCAACCTAAATCACTCTGACTCTGTGACTCAACCTCTATTCATGGAGCTAATAACAAAGAAGTGCTAATAATAAACACCAGCTATTATTAGCTGGGCTGACAAGAAAAACTAGGGTGAAGGGAACCTGCTGAGCACTCAGAATGGGTGTCAGAAGTAAGATGTTCTGTAGAATTCCCAGAGAAGCACCCCACCACTGCATTCCAATCACTGCAGGTGGTGTTTTCCAATCTCTGTAGAACAGGGAATGCAAGACACTGTTAAGGACAGGCAGAAAACGTCAGAAAAGCTGTCAGCAATCACCATTTATTATTCATTGTTTCTGTGTCTTCTTTGGAAGGAATGGATACCCGTAAGTCAAAACAGCCTCACACCCACTAGACACTCGATTACAGAAGATTCCTGAGGCAAATGTGGAGCCTTAGGAAAGGCTCTTATGGCAGAGCATCAGGGATTCACAGGAGAGGACACAAGCATGGTGTCTCAGCCTGACACTGAACACACAGAGCTGTAGCTTTTGAAGGAAAACAGTGACCAAATCCCAATTCAGTGGCTGGTTCTGTTTAAGGCCCTGTTCTGTTTAAGTAAGAATAATTTCCAGTAGCTCTTGAGAGTTAGACATAAAATCTACCTCCTCTTGGTTTCTGCTATTTTATTTTAAAGTGTTTTAATTTGCCACTTTAAGTGCTGATCTAATCAAAACGTGCCTTTGGTCCTGCAAAATTCCAGCTACATCAATTTACTGACAGTGAAATAACAGCCTAAAATCTCAGCTGCAAGGCATCAGCCCTCCTCTTCCACAGCCAGGCCTTAAGAGTGAGAGGTTAAATAATTGTGGTTTTAAAGCACAAAACATTTCCCAGCACCCACAGAGCCCTCTGAAATCTGTGATCTGAGTGATCTGCACTCATCAGCAGGGAGGATGCTCATGAGTACCTGGTAAAGCAGAGAGAGATACTATCTGAGTTTAATTGCCCCTCTTTTTTTGCCCCTCATAATTTGGGTCCACTTTTTGAAAAAAAAAACCAATAAAGTGAGATGACAAATACAGCTAGTAGCAGCCTGAACACAACCAGTGCTGCAATTCAAGAGAATTCTTCTGAACAGTAGCAATTTCTACGATAAATTCTCTATGAACTATTTGAAAAAACCAGTAAAATCTTTGCACTATAAAATTAAAAATTTGGGTACTCATAAATCTCCAAACTATTGTGAATGTTTCTTGTCTAATCTTCACATAATCCTCCTTAATACGTTCCAGTGTAAATCTCTGCTATGTGCAACATCTTATTAGCAAGACAATGAAGATAACACAAGAAAAGTCACTGAGCAGCATTAGGGGATTAAGGGAGGATTAAACAGTCGTGACACAAAGAAATTGTCGAAGCTGAGTATTCACCATAATTAGGCTGGTTCCTCACACTCTCCCTGGGTCAATTACTCAAGTCTCTGGCTTGTCCTGCTGGGTGTGATGAGAGCAGACAGGACCCAGACATTGTCTCACGGCTGGTGATGCTGTTCCAGTGTGACAAAGGGACATGGACTCTGTTCTAAACATACATGACCAGCTGAGTGAGGAGGGGGACTTAGATTGGATTTTAAGAAGAAATTCTTCCCTGTGAGGGTGGTGAGCTACAAGTTACCCAGAGAAGCTGTGGCTGCCCCATCCCTGGAAGTGTCCAAGGCCAGGTTGGACACTGGGGCTTGGAGCATCCTGGGACAGTGGAAGATGTCCCTGCCAGCGGCAGGAATTGGAACTTGACAGTCTTAAAAAGTTAATTCCAACTCAAACCATTCTGATATATATCAGAAAATGGGTAGTAAAGCTGAAACAGGCTTTTCCTGGAGAGATCCTGCATTTCTTGAGGATGCTTATACCTCTTAGTAATGTGGTTTTATGGGTACCTGAAACATCTCTTTCCCAGAGAGGATCTGGCAGCTCCATACACAACAAAACTCTTCCAGGGGTACTTGGATGTAAGGGGTTTGTTGCACCACCTAATTAATGGCTCGTTTTCATTTTCTTCTGCCTTCACTTAGAGTCAGGATTAGACACAAAGGAGACAGATTTCTTGTTCGGATTTGGTTGTTTATTAAATCATATCTAAAGTACAGAGAGTTCTTTAGCACTTTTAGCTATTAAGACAAAAGCGAGAAAATTGAGGTGAATCTGGTTAGTTACAAGGTCATTTAAAGCTAAACAGTCCAATAAAGAGCTAACACCTATATTATTCATACTTTTGACCTAATAACCAAATCCCTGTGACCCACAGTGCAGCACTAACTATCTAACCAAAAACTACTACCTGAAATTATTACCTGAAGAAGAAGGAAGGAGAAGACAGAAAGAGACAACACCTAAAAACCTCTATCTTATCTTGTACCTATTACTATACTTTAGAAACCCTAAACTCCAAACCCTTCACCATGTAACACCACACACTTTTATTCTAACCACACACTCATAATTCTAACTTTATTACTCAAATTTAAAAGCTTTCTTTAAAACCTCAAATTAAAAAAAAATCCCTTAAAAATCAATATCAAAAACCACAAAAAATTTACAACTCCCAAACTTCTAAATCCCAACACTTGGACAGCTCACCCTCCCCACACACATCCCCACCCTGGGCTGGGGAAGCAGGCACAGCTCCACAGCCACAGTGGAGGCTCAGCCACGCCAGCTTTACCTGCTGGATATGGGAAGCATTTTTATAAAAAGTCTCCTCAGGCCACTCACAGAACTGAGTGGAGCTTCCCAACAAAGTGGTTCTAAGAGAAACTGCTCCCATTAAGGAGATCCTGCTGCCCCCCCAGTTCCCAGGGTAGTGATGTACCCCTGCTTTCACTGGCAAAGTTTTGCAGGAGGTGAGATCTCCACCAGCAACATCCAGCAGCCATTTATAGCCTTGAAAGGCCAGTATGCTCTACCCTTTTAAAAATCCACCCTGAATCTGAAATAAACTCTTACTCAATACTTAAAATCAAGCCTATTTACTGCCACAGAGCATAGTATTGATCTGGCCCTGGTTTAACTTGTCAGAGGTAAATCAGAGTCTGTGAAGTTATTGAAAAGCCCATCTCTCGTTAGGGAACAAGCTGTGCTATCAGGACTCAGTCCCCAGGAATTAATGTGGCACCCAAGCATTCCCTTACATCCCCTGCTAACTGTTGGCACCTTCAAGCTCAAAATGACCCTCTGCTCACAGTACCTGATTGTCATGGATTATCAGAGATTATTTGGCCAGAGCAGGCCAGATACACGTTCCCTGAGAGATTCCTGATCAGATCCCTGAGCAGGGGAAACACAGCTTTCCACAGCCTGTGGGGCAGAGCTGCTCACTCAGCTCTTATTTCTAAATACCTAAGGAGGGGTTACCTCTTTTTTTTCCAAAATCTTTCAGCACCTGGAATCCATGTCAGTGAAAAGACAGGGTTTTTAAAGACCTTTTTTCTTACCCCTGATGCCTGGCAATGTTTTGCCCCAGCCTTGCAATAAATCAGAGCACAGAAGCTGATTTCCAGCATTTCTGAATAAGCACCACATCCTGTTCTCTGTACCAGTGCACAAAAGGCTCCTCCCAGTCAGTGCTGGGGGGAGAGAGGGACCATGATTAATCACAGAGTAACAGAATCATAAAGTCATTTAAGGTTGTAAAAGAACTCTCATGGAGTCCAACCATTAACCCAGAACCACTGTGTTCACCACTAAGCCCTGTCCACAGGTCACACGTCCACATGTATCTTGAACATTTTCAGGGATGGTGACTCCACTGCTGCCCTAGGCAGCTTCTTCCAAATCCTGACCACCTCTTCAGTGAACTAATACCCGATCTAAACATCCCTTGGGACATTTTGAGGCCATTTCCTCTCGTCCTGCCACTCATTATATGGAAGAAGGAACCCACCCCTACCTGGCTACACCTTTCTGTCAGGAAGCAGCACTCCAGGGATAATGGGAATGATGCAGCAATATGGTGCAGAGACCCTGGAAGAGCACACAGGTTTTTCTGTTTCCTACAGATGTGTTTTTACTCTCTCCACTAAAACTTCAAGAGTGTGAAGAAGGGGGAAAAAAAAAGAAAAAAAGGGAGAAACAGATCTCCATGTTTCATGCTCACCTGAGGCTTCCNCCTCTTCAGTGAACTAATACCCGATCTAAACATCCCTTGGGACATTTGAGGCCATTTCCTCTCGTCCTGCCACTCATTATATGGAAGAAGGAACCCACCCCTACCTGGCTACACCTTTCTGTCAGGAAGCAGCACTCCAGGGATAATGGGAATGATGCAGCAATATGGTGCAGAGACCCTGGAAGAGCACACAGGTTTTTCTGTTTCCTACAGATGTGTTTTTACTCTCTCCACTAAAACTTCAAGAGTGTGAAGAAGGGGGAAAAAAAAAGAAAAAAAGGGAGAAACAGATCTCCATGTTTCATGCTCACCTGAGGCTTCCCAGCTTGCAGGCATGCAGCTCACCCAGACTCAGGTCTGTATTCAGTGGGCACAAAAAATGCTCTGATGATTCAGAGTACCCAGTGAACTCACCCTGAGGATCTCCATGTCACCCTGTTCTGCTCGAGCTCTGGTACAAGTGGAGCTGGCTGACCCCTCACACCATGCTCTCCTTTGAACAGCAGCTTTTCCCTCAGGGGTTGTCCCACCTGTGGTATTTTGAACCAGTTTTACTGCATGATATGCCACCCAGGATGGTTTTCCCTGCTCTCAGGAATCCTATTCCAGGAGAGCTTCTCCAGTTCTCCTCTCCTGGGGTTTGAAGCAACTCAGCATTAACTTCCCTAATTACTGCAAAAGGATGTTGCAGAGGGTTTCCTTCCACTTGCTCTTTCACCAATCCTTTCTCTTTTACATGTATTCCCCTGTCCCCTGCCCTTTCCATTGTGGGATCTGGGGTGTTTAACATGATGACAAAAGCAATATATAAAAGTATAGAAGAATCTGGGGATTGCTCAGACCCAGGTACAGCATCTTGCACTTGGTCTTGTTAAACTGTGTGAAATTTCCCTGCCTGGATCAGGTAACCTCAGAGGAGTGGTGCTGAGCTGGGCTCTGATACGGGCAAAAGGAAAGTTGTTTTCAAATTGATCCCCAAACAACTTTGTGATGGCTCCGTTGGGGTAAGAGAGGAGCTGAAAAACAGGACAAGATCAAATGGCTGAGTATACACTGCACAGCCCTTTGGTATCTTGGACTAAGTTTGGAAACTGATCATGAAACACAGCCCTCATTCCTTCCAGAGGAGCACAAGCTGCTGAGTTCAGGCTCAGGAACCCCTGGTCCTCACCAGACCAGATCCACCCTGAAGGATCCCAGAAGGAGTGGCAGGAGGGGGCTGGAAACAACTTTCAGAAATCCCATAAGCCAAATTCAGCTTTAACCTCCTCTTTCTGTAATCCCTACTTGCTTAAAGCAGCTATGTAAACACTCTTTCCAAAGAGGGAAAAGCTGTGCTGGGAGAGGGCTTGGGAAATGCAGACTGAGGCAGCTGCTCTTCCTCCAGCAGAGCTCAGAGCAGTGGAACAGCATGCCAAGTACTTGTCTTGGCATATGAGCACACAGGAGGCTTGGAAGGAGAAGTTGGAGGATCTTGAGCTAATAAAGAAAACCTGCTTTGGATACCTTTTCTGCTTGATACTCTGTGTATGTTCAGGTTTTGTAGAGCAGAGCCCTGGGTTACACAGCTGTAAACGGAGAAATGCAGCAACCACATCCTCTGAGGCTTTTAATCATCCTCTACTGTGCCTTCCTAACCAGGGGCACAATTTAATTACAAAAGCACAGCTGCCAAAAGCACAGTCAAAAGCCCAGAACTATTTTTTGTGGTGGCAGGTAAAGCAAGTATTTCTCTTTGCAGTGTCAACAAGCATCTATCAAACTGGCCCCTCTTCTGTCATTCCTCCCCTTCCAGCTCCAGCTGCAGCTCCCTCTTATTCTGCTCTCAGGCAATCCACACATGGGTTTTTCCCTAAAGCACAAAGCAAATTGAAAGACAAAAGTGATGTCAGCACTCTGGTGAGATTTGCCACTTCTTCCACTCGCAGAGCCCTTTTCCCCAACTTTCCCAACTTTCCCAGAGCAAGATGAACCCATGAGGAGACTCCAGCAGAACAAATCCATCACCTCCCTTGATGATGCTGTGTTGCATGAGCTGCCACGGCATGGGTAAAGTTGCCACAGGAGCCACCCCTGTGGCAACTTTCCCAGAGTTGGACTTTCCCAGAGCAATCTGGGAAGATTGGACTTCATAACCTGAAGCTGTAATTGGACAATTAACCCCAATACGGAAATGGACCAGAACTTATAAAAGTGTGAAAACTCCTGAGTTGCTGTGCATCTTGGGTGGAGCCATGGCTAGACTCTTGTACTGCCCAAGGTGAATTCTTTGAAGACCTTTTAATAAACCCCTACTTTATTCCTTTGACACTGTCTAGCCTCTGTTCTAGGCAGCCTCTTTAGGCATCACTGTTGCCACACTTCAAAGTGAAATGATATATTTTGTGATTTGTGAATTAAAAAACTTGCTATTTGTCACCACAAGGACGTAAGTGAGTCCACAGTCACCCATTGAGAATTTCATGTTAGCATTTACAGGAACCTCCCTCCCCACTTCACTCTGCTGCTTGGTAAGGCACTGACCTGGAACAAGCTTCCAACCTGTCCATGCCTTCATCTCTCCACTGACAACACACTTGTGGAGATCAGGCTCTGCCATCCATGCCCAAGACCCAAATATAAAAGTGACCTGATTTCCAGGAGTCCTGAGCATCACCAATCCCCATTGAAATCAAGGATAACAACAAGATTCAGCACTTGGGAAACGAGGACAGGCACACTCTGAGGTGCCTGGGCACAGATTTAGAAGCGCGGTTGAAAATCTGGCCTGCTAATTTTACTTTCCAACAAACTGCTTCTTATTTATAGCTCAGACTGTATCAAGTATAGCACGTAGTATCCACCCAGGAACTGGGGTGAAAGGCAAGAATGAGGACAAAAATGCAAGAGGTGTTTAAAACAGCTTTAAAGAAGAGAGGGGGAGGGAAAGCAGCAATTTTGTTCAAGTGAACATACACTGGATATTTGAGATTAAGAAGTTGAACACACAGAGCAGAGAATGGACCAGTGGTTAAGGGATGCAGAGCTCCAGACCACCTGATAATGTGAGCAATGCTATTATCCAGAAAATGAGGCTGAGACAGGGAATATGGAAACTGGGTACCTGCAGAGTTGCAAGCACTGGTGATAGCCATGGACTCGCCCAGCAGCTGATCTGAAGCTCTGCTGATGGAGCTGATGCTTACAGAGCTTCACATAATGCAAAATTTAAAGGATTGCCTATTTATGATACGGAGTTACAGACAGGTGTAATTCATAATAAACAGGAAGGAATAAGCAGTGAAGCTCAACACTAGAACAGCAGGTGTAATCCCACATATCTAATTCATATCCCCACAATGGCATCAGACCCAGCAACAACCACAGAATGATTTAGGTTGGAAAAAAACTCTAAATCATCAAGTCCACGTGTTAACCATCTATTATTTTTAATCTGTATTCCCTGAGGAAGATGTTTTCCCTTCCAACTTCCTCTCCAGATACCTTAGGGTTAACCAGTAGCAAAGCCACCCTGGAAGTGCAAGCACAGCAGATGCCTGCTCTGCCTTTCCAGAGGCTCCTGTGCTCCTGAGGTTTCTTCTCCTGCCCATTCCCACGTGTTTCCATGCCTGGGGGAACCCTGCAGCACCTCAGGAGAATCCACAGCTCCCTCTTGTGTCACTCTGGCTGTCACTGGTACCTGTGTGCTCTCCGGCCACCCTCTGCACCTGGACACCTGGACACACCTGGACACACCTGGACACCTCCTCTCTGAGCACAAACACCCCTCCTGCACCACAGATTCCCTAGAAACCTGCAGTACCTTCAACTCAAGCTGCACTCTCCTCTTTTTCTTGCGTCCTGCTGTCACAGGACATTTTTCCAGGCTGCAAGGTCATGGATCAGCATCTCCAGGCAGTGCCAAACAGAGCTGGGATGAAGTCAGCATCCCAGGGCGTGCTCTGGGGCAGACACTGGATATATTTGTATCTGGATATATCTGCAGGAAGAGTCTGCAGTGACATATTGCTTTAATTCAGCACCTGATGAAGCGATTGGGTTTGGGTTTGCAAAGTACATTCGAAACCAGTCTGGGAGAATAGCATTTCTTACGTGTTATGAGCCTAAATTATTCATTATTCCAAAGAAAAAAGCAATTAAAAACAATATTTTAAGAGCTAGGAACAAATTCAGAGAGAGAGAGAAATCAAAGGTGCCCAAAACACCCTAACTTGAAGAAAAAAGTGCTAATTATCCTGCTTTTTGCAGCACAGAGCTGTCAGATTGCCTGACCACATCTACACAACAGCAGTGTATTTCCACTGCTCTCCTTCAGTGAGGCTTTTCACACACACACAGACACACACACACAATTTCCTTTCTAATATTCCTCTTCAGATCCAGCTGAATCGTTGCCAAGATGCATTTGTATCCATTTTTGCCCATCTCCTCTCAGTTTAGAGCACTAACCAAGTGTTACCAGAATGCATTAAATGGAATTATGTTGTTGTTGAAAGGCAGCAACAGAAAGAAAAGAGATTTATAGGCTGAGCTGTTCTTCACCGAGCAGACTGACTCTGATGGATATTAACCAGATATGAGTCACCATCAAATGAAACTCTTTGAATCACCTGGCCACACAGGTGAGGAATCCTGCAGCAGGAACTCCTTTGGAGCATCCTGGTCTAGTGGAAGCTGTCCCTGCCCATGGCAGGGGGTTGGAATGGGATGGGCTTTAAGATGCCTTTGAACACAAAATATTCTATGACTCCATGAAAAAACTGACTTCACTAGCAAGGCTATAGACTTTAAAACTGATATTAAGTGACTTTATTTTGCTCCATCCTCCAGAATCTCTTCTCAAACAGGCATTATCCTTGCCAACTCTTTATTACCACAAGCTGTTTATTATAGCTCTGGAGCATTTGGAAATTTCATCCTATTTCCAGGGCTTTATCACCTTCCAAAACTGCTCCTTTTTAAGCCAATATTTCTCAATCTGGCATTCAGCCTGGAAGTGAATTTCTTCAGAGAGTTAAAGTAAATCTGTTCAGTATTTTCTTTATGATCATCAGCATGCATAGCAGTACAATCTCCTGGTGACGTATTTAATGCAGAACTGTGCTTTTTGTTTTGCTTTGCAAGGAACTCGACATAGAAGACAAGTAGGAGTTCTGGTGAGAGCAAAATCAAGACCCTAAATCATAAAAAAAGGAAAAAAATATCAAGGGGCAAAAAAACCAAGAGGCAAAGCTGGAAAGCTGCAGCACCAGCTCCAACTCTCTCCCTTCCAGTGTATCTATTTCATCCCTATGGCACAACAGAAACAAGTGATGAATGATCAGAAAAATACTAGAATGGGACAACACTCCTCCTCCAGGAAAGCTGAATATGGCTTTCAGCTTTTAAATGAAATTTTACCTTTAAACTGTGATTTTATTTTTAAACCAGATGTTTTTAGGCACACGTGCAACATGTTGGGCCACTGCCTTTAAAATGTATAATCATGAAAGGACATGAGGAGCACAACCAGGGGGACACAGCCACAAATTGCTCTGGGAATTGTAACTGAATTCCAGGACTTTGTGGCAATTAAAATATTCAATTATTGACAGAGTAATTTAAAGGGAAGTTTCTGACTTCACTAGAGTCTCAGGAGGTTAAGTAATTATTTACCTTTCCTTTTTCCTTTAGGAAATTTTAAAGGCAGTTTTTATTTTACTTCCTTTGCAGAGTGCTTAGTCTTAGCAAGAAAGCTGCTTTAAACTGCTCATGTTAATTATTCATACATCATGTTGAAATTCCCTCAAGTATTCAGCTGACATTGAAAATTAAAGTAGAAGTTTAATTATTTCCAGATTTAGGGTTTTTCACTGGTCACTTACCCACTAAAAATATGCATGGAAGTTGTCTGGCTCTGAGGCTGATCATAGACAGATTGTGTGAGCCAGAACTTGTAAGAAACATTGGATTTCTTTGGATTTGGAAACATTGGATTTTCTTTCTTCGTTGCACCTAAAGAGTGGAAAAACAAAATACTCACCTAGACCAGCCTTGCTGAAGGCTGAGAGCCAGCCCTGGGGAAATATTTAATGGGATGATTTTAGCAAACTTACATGGCAGTTAAATCTAGACCACTGAGTGTGGATGTGTGGCCAAAACCTCAACGTGAAGCATTTTATGGACATGAAATTTTTCAGTGGTGATGATACCAGTTTTGGCAGAACTAGCTTCAAGAGGTGATCCCGAATCCTACAAATCATCATAAAAGTGAGGTGAAACACACTTCATCTCACCTCTGCTGCCTGCCAGCTCTCCAAGACATCCCTGGTGGTGGCCACCAGTGCTGAGAGTATGGAGCTGAAAGGCTCAGCCACTGAACCACCTTTGTAATTCTCTCCTCTGATCCACCCCTGCTGCAGTCCACAACCAGACAAAGCCTTTAAGGGATCCTGAGGGCAATGCCTGCAATATAATTTCATGTAATTGGACCCCAGATTGAACAAAAGAGAGCTGTTCTTCAAAGCTACAGCTTTGGATGATGAAACAGGGCTAACAAGACACCTCCAGAGGTCACTCCATCCATTTCTCTGGCACAGCACAGGATCCACTCAGCCTTGCAGGAGAATGATGTGAGCTTGCCCTGCTATTTAAACCCTCCTGAAGCAACTTCACAATCTGCTTGAGAGAGTCACTGCCCTGCAGAGATAACCTAACCCTGCCTTGACTGCAGTTTAAGCCTTTTGCTTCCTGTCCTGCTCCCAGTGGCCAGCACAACCAGCGCAAATTGACCCCCAAAGTCTGCCACCAAGCAGGATTTCCAGGCTTTACTGACTGCTCCATCATCCCTCTGTGCTCCAAGCTACACTCTAGGTGTGCATGATGAAATTAGAGTTAATTCTCTCACACGATGTAGCTGCTCCCAACAGCAGCAAGGCAGGGATTTCCAGCTGTGCTGCCAGGAGCACTGAAATGGATGTGTGCATTGGTCACACCATGGATTTTGGAGGCAAAAATCCAGCTGGGAAACTGGCACCCTTACATGAGGAAACAGGCTGGTAAAGTTTGATAAATGTAGCTCAGCCGATCCCAAAAGGTGTTTCCATGTAAATTAATTAGTGAGGGACACACAGAGCAATATTTACACATCCTGAAGACAGATTTTCCTGTCATCCCTGCAAGCAGTGCTCAGCTAGTCTGGCAGCAAGACTCTCTTCTCAGTGACTCTCCTTGCCACTGGCTGTGCCCATCCAAACTTCTCTGGACAGAGAATGCCTTTGGAAAGGGCCACACAGCACAGCTCACACTGTCTTGCTGAGGCACCCTCAGCCTGTGGGCCATGGGCAGCCCCTTTGGGATCAGGTCTGGAAGGGAATCCTGCCCTCGCTCATTTTTATGTGCCTGATGAACAGCACAGAGACTCCCATTCCATGCACAGCCAGCTCCCAGAGACACTGTATTTCCTGTCCTCTGTGGTTTCCACAAAGCCATTAGATTATCCTAACAGTCCCCAACAGAGAATCCCAGAATATCCTGGACTGGAAGAGACCCAAAAGGATCATCAAATCCAAATCCTGGCCCTGCACAGACACCCCAACAATCCCACCCTGTCCCTGCAGTGCTGTCCAAACTCTCCTGGAGCTGTGGCAGCTTTGGGGCTGTGCCCATTCCCTGGGGATCCTGGGCAGTGCCCAGCACCCTCCTTCCTGATACCCAACCTAAACCTCCCCCTCTCCCCACACCCATGACTTATGTGTGCTTAGCAAATAGATCCCAGGAGTCACCACAACCCCCCATTTGATTTCTTCAAGGAAAACATCAAAGTGCAGCTCTGCTTGTTACCAGAGGCTGGTGATTCTGCCTTTCATCATTCAGGTCTGAAGGAACCTTGTGGTGCTGCAGCACTGACAGGGATATCTCATTATGCCAAGAGTCTCCTCTGTCCTCACAGGAAACCAGATCCCTGGGTAGGACATGGTCCAAACCACTCTCGTTGTCTTATGCACAGACCCTCTGACAGCCACATTACTGGGACAGTTCAGCTGGCAGAGGGACATATGGCATTTATCTGCTTCACAGGGGCCTTGGAAAAAATCAGACAACTGAGAACTGCTCTGAGATCCACCAGTGAACAAAGCCCAAACCAGTCCAACACCATCACAGCTCAGTCCCTGGGGAAGGAACTGAACATCAGCAGATCAAGGTACCAGTGAAGTTATAAAGCATCACAGAGATGCTGTTTTTAGAAAATGCAGCTCCTGAACGATGTTAACCACCTACACCAATCCACTAATGTGCACACTGACCCTCTATTTATCACTGCTCTAAGCCATCTAAACTAAAGTCAGAGTGAACCGTTTCTTGCTGACTTTTCTGGCATTTGGGAAACCAAAGTTTATTGTTTTCCTTCCAGTTCTCCAGAGTAAGCAGCTCTGGTGCTTACAAGCCCTCTAAAAGCCACCATCTCTGGCAGTCCTGACCTGCTCTGCTCCAGGGCCCTGGCTCAAAAGCCTTTCAGCTTCTGGATCCATTTGCTTCACTGATTTCTAAGCAAGGCAAGCATCAGGAGTGCATGAAACAGTGCCAGGTTAGGAAACTGTGATGCTTCACATGTTTTTAAACAGGCATCAGAAATAGCAACTAAGAGAGAATGGAAAATGAGACCACAGTCTGGGATGTTTTAAATTATTTAGGTTTTCTTCCTAGGGAAAAAAAAAATCAATAAAACATTTCCCCACTGAAAACAATGGCCATTCTAATATTCACCTTGCTGGATTTAGAACTTGGCCCCAAATATCTGGGTTTAATGCCAGTCAATGTACCACAGCAGCCAACCAGAACTGAACTGAAGCCTCAGCTGCTGCCCAGTGACTTCATCACAAGCCTGTCCTCTTCCTCCTCCTGCCCTAATGTCTCAAATAGAAAAAATACCCCCAAAACTGTTCTAGTTAGTCCCAAAAAGATACCTACAGTTTAAAGGTCAGTGTGCCTTAAAACTTAAAACTGCCAGAAGGACAAGACAATTACAGCAACACCCAAGCAAACCCTGTAAAGGTTTGAAAAAATCCCATCCTGACCCTCAGCACTGCTCTCCAGTGTGTCTCATGACAGGCAAGAGAGATAAACTGCCTCTCCCTTGGCCATACACCCTTTATTAAAGCAAGAGGGAGTACACCCTGCTGGAAGACTCCAGAAACTCTACTCACAACTTACAATTCCAAAGAAAATACAAACACCCTGTACATGAAAAGATAAGATAAAATCCTCTGTACTGGAGGCATCATTGAAATGATGTGATTGCAATAATTAGGAGCACATCAGTAGGTAGCTTTGCAAGCAAGAATCTTTCACAGATGTCTCAAGGGACATTTCCTAAACCAGGCTTTGCTAAAAAAAAAAAGAAAAAGAGCAGCTGATTTGGGAGCTGTGCATTTTGAAAGCTGAAATGGGACTGATAGTCAGAAGATAATGGAATTTTGACTCTGGAAAAGGAACAGTCTTTAAAGTGCAACAACCAAAAATCACCAGGAAGTTTGGAAAGTTGTCCACGTCCAGTCCTCTGCTCCCTGTAAAGCCATAATGAGGATATTCCACTCCTGTGGCCATGGGAAAATAAGACCCATCCCAGCCCCACATTCCAACTGCAGAGCACTCAGGACGACTCACCCATCCCTTCCAGAGACCCACAGCTCTGTGTGGGTACCACAGCCAGGGCAGGGGGAGGCAGCACAGATCTCTGAGCTATTCCCTGTTCCACCCCAGGCACGACGCCTGCAGCCAGAGCTGGATGCATTTTTAAATCAACTTACACAGTGCTCGACTCAAAACTTCATGGATCAGTGCTTCCACGAGAAAAATCACTGCAGTTGGGNGTCTATTCAAACCCTCCTGTTTATTAATTTCAGAGCTTAACTACCTGCAGTGTTGACTGAAGGATGAGAGCACCTCCCCACACACCATTCCCATGGTTTTTGGCTCCTCGTGCCAGGGTGGATGGGAAGCAGGAGGGAGGAGCTCCATGTTTGGCTGTTTGCAGATATTTCGAGTTGACATGAACAACAGCTGACAGGGAAGTGCAGGATTTAAGGTTTCAAGTGCTTGGAGGGAGGAGGGGTAGGGAGAGGAGGATCACCCGGCTGGATGGAAGGAAGGGATGGAGCAGGTGGGTCAGAGAGAGGTGACTGGCTGGAGCAGTCCCAGGATAGCCATGCTGCAGAGTCACAGCTCATTTCCCTGTCTTCCTCCTCTCTTTTCCCCCTTCATTTGACAGAGTTTCCTCCTTGGCAGGATTTGATGCCCATGTTTTTGAAATCTGCACAGCTTTGAGCACTGTTCTTCCAGCAGCCCGAGAGCAGTGGGCAGAGCCTCTCACAGCAGGAAAATACCCACAGACACTGAGTGCTTTGACTTCAGCACCTATTTACCAGTCCCAGAGACTCAAGTGAAGTATCTGAGATGAACAAACGTGAAATATTTCCCATTGTTTTGGTACTTTTCTCCCTGCTTTTCTATCTGTGGAAGCACAGCTGACACACACAGCACCAGGCGCTCCTCTCCCTGCTGGGGGACTTAGCACAACATTCACTCTAGCAGGTAAAAGAAGGAAGATTTTAGGGTGATTACCCTGGAAACAAGGGCCAGCCTGCTCAGGATCTTGTACACAGTGTTGATCCAGCTGAGAGAGGTGTGAGTTTGCATTTAGCAAGGCTTAGACCTGTGTTAGCTCCATGTGGGTGTCTCTGTGCTGTAGAGGCCTTGTTCTTGTGCATCCTGGCAGAAAAAACACAGCTTCAGTTCAAAAAAGAGAAAAGAAAAAGACCCTCTAGTGTTTTTTTTTCATTATGACAATGGATTCCATTTAGATCTGTATCTAACACTACAACTGACCAAACCCACCAGGTCTCTGCTTCAACACTTTTCATGTACAGCACAGTCAAGAGCATCCCAGGACAGGATTTTTGTGCTGCTCCAGATGAACTCCAGAGTCCAAAGCAAAGAGACTGTATGATCACATATCACATGTCTGACAAGCCAGCACCCCACTAGGATAGCCATGGTAAAAAAAACCAAAAAAACAACTAGAAACACTTTCAAAGTGTTTTGCATCAAAGAAGAATATTTCATAGCAAGGCTTCCCCCCAGGGTGCCTGATGAAAAGCAGGAGTTTCAGGTCACTTCTGATGAAATTGAGTGAAAATAGAGAGTGCAAACATTCAGGAAAACTCACTTTTTTTTTAGAAAACATTGCTGCTTGCTGTGGAAGCCTAGCACTTCTGTTCCCACAGACATTAGGAACAGAGACACAAAGCAGAGCATCAGTTCAGCCCTGAGAAACAATCTCAAGAGTTTGTCTTTGGGTATTAAGACTCGCTGTGGAGGTTTGGAGCTCAACAGGAGATGAGGTTTTTAAGCAGAGATCTGAGAAATGAGCAGAAAGGATGAGGCTGCTCAGAGGATGTGCCCCTGGTGCAAAGAGCAGTGGAGGTGACAGTGTGAGGGTACTCTGTGACAAGTTGTCTTGAGCAGGCAGTGAAGAGCAGAGACAGCCAAGGGGTCACATGGAGAGGCCAGCAGAGCCCTTACAAAGGCAGGCATGCTGAGGCACTGGGGAAAAAAGGAGCTAAAAAGAACAAAGCTATAGCACCTGCACCATGCCAGGGCACTGAGCCTTGCTGCTGCAACTGGATTTTCTTACTCATTCAGCTACCACATTCCCTCTATCTCTCTCTGTCTTCTTGCAGAGCTGTAACAGTGATGGATTTCACATCATTGCTGTCCAAGGTTAGCCACGTTCTCTACTACAACTTTTTTCTTCCCCTGTGCTGCTCACATTGGCAGAACATGACCTTTGTGCACCAGTCCTACACTCCTGCCTGTGTATCCCCCAGCTTCTTGCAGCCTATTTGTTCATGATGGACAAAATACTAACCTATTTGGCACACAGTGATGAGCTTCCAAATGTTTCTCCCTGACAAATCTGAATCTGAAGCCAGCTGATGACAAATCTCAGGGCTGGCATAGTGTGCCTCTTGTCTGACAACCTTTAACAGAGGTTAAAGCTTGTTCTGCTCTCTGACTGCGACTCTGAGGAGAAAATAGTGACAACTCTGACACTGCTGAGCAGAGCCCCTGTGCAGGCTCTGCCCCTGGCTCTGGCTGCTTAGTGCATCTCTGCTGTCACACAGCAGCCACAGAGTGGCAGACGAGGTACCCGAGAGCATCTCACAGCATCCTCAGACAGCTGAGAGCCTCCTGCAGCACAAACCTCCCTGCCCTCAGCGTGTCCCAGCCTTGCTGTGCTGCCCAGGGATAAAGGGAATCATGAGCAGGGCTGGGACAGCTCTAGGTTTGGCAAAAAGCATCTGTTTGATGGGCCAGCTTTGTACAACTCAGCCCTAGAGATGATGGCATTCGACCAGCCTGCACACAACTTTGTAAAGCCAAGGCAGAACAGGTCCACTGTAATTAAACAGCAGTGAATTAACACAGGGAGGCCAGAGTTGTTGGCAGCAGACCCCAAACCTCCATTTAGCTGAGATTCAGCTTCAGAGAGCAAAAGACAAGGTGACCTCCAATATCATATAATCATAAAATCATGGAATGGCTTGGTTGGAAGGGACTTTAAAGACCATCCAGTTCCAACCCCCCTGCCAAGGGCAGGACACCTTCACCCAAACCAGGCTGCTCCAAGCTCCATCTAATCTCACAGTTAGGAATTTCTTACAGTCAGGAGTTTCTTCCTTACCTCTAATCTAAACCTCTCCTCTTACAGTTTAATACCATTCCCTGATCACAGGATTCAGCCTTGCACAAAGCCCAGGGAAAAGGTTCTTCCCCCAGAGGGTGCTGGGCACTGCCCAGGCTCCCCAGGGAATGGGCACAGCCCCAAAGGCTGCCAGAGCTCCAGGAGAGTTTGGACAATGCTCCCAGGCACAGGGTGGGATTGTTGGGGTTCCCTGTGCAGGGCCAGGAGTTGGATTTGATGATCCTTGTGGGTTTGTTTCAGTTCAGGATATTCTGTGACTCCATGGACTGAGCCCCTTTTCCCTATCACACTGAAAGTGATGTGCACATAGAGGCCATAACCCAAATACCCTGCCTTTCCACCTGGAGTCAGCAGAAAGAGCTGCCTTCAAATAAAAGCCACATCATCTTCTGGGAAATATCTGTGCCATAATATGCATGAGCCAGAAATAGACACTCCAGGAGAAAAGAAACTGCCTCCAGTACCAGGCAGCTACTGTCAGTCCCCTGCTCCATCTCCTTTTAGCACTTCTCTGCTTATCCATCAGTGCTTCCCTCCTTGGCTGTCCCATGGCAATGGGGATGGGCTGGGATGTGTTTCTCACCCAACAAGCTTGATTATGTGCTTTAAATCGCTGAACTATAAATATTAGGAAAGATGCACGAAAGCTTTTCCAGCTCACACTTCAGCACTTGCCTCTCCATGGGAATTTAATAGATGCCTGAAGTTCTCTTTTCCAGTCACGTCAGGAGAAGGAGGGAATGCAGGCTGCTCGTTTCCACACGAGCACCATGAAAACACCAGGGAAGAGCCAGATTGTGAGTGTCAAAACAAGAGATTGGTTTTGAAATATGGGGAGAAGCTCGTCCTAATGATCCTAGCAGCTTAGGTACTTATGTAATGTGAAAAAAAAATAAGAAAGCAACAAAAGCCTTCTCCAACTTTGCCCTCGTTTGGTGGGGCGATGGCAGACGTGGATTGCCTACAGAACACATCCCTGTGAGCCCAGTCTGAGGAGCTGGCAGCCAAACCAGCACAAACCACGGGCTGCAGCTGAACGGAGCTGGTGAGGGTTTTGTTTAGTGTCTGCCTCTGACCTCACGACTTTGTCCTAAATATATTCACCTCCCTGCAACTTCCCTGTCTGCTGGAATTGAATGCTCTTGGGGCAGGAGCCGTGTCTAAAATTCAAGCACAAGGCACGGTTCTCCAGCACAACACACCTCACATTTCAGAGACAGCCTCCCAGGTGCTACCACAACACAAAGGAGAGTAAATATTTGCTGCAATTCTTCAGCACCCTGGGATTTCAGCCTGTCAGATACTGATGTAAAAGCAAGCAAAAAAAAAAATACCTGGAAGCCCCACAGGCTGTTTAGCTGATAGGCTCCCAGATTTGGTCTCCTGTCCCTGTGGGAAGCCACTGAGCTGGCACTTCCAAAAGGTACTCAAAGGTAGAGATGGCCCTGGAAACAGCTCTGGCAGCAGGGATGGGCCAAGCAGGAGAAGCCAGGGCTGGGTTTGGTTCAGGAGTTGAGTGTGAGCTCTGGGGAGCTAAACTGGGAGCTGCCCAGTGCTTCCAGTGAGGAGGATCTGGTACCTGCTGCCACAGGACTGGTTGGGAAAATCACTCCTGAAAATCACTCCTGTCCCTGCTCAGTCATGTGCCAAGAAAGAAAAAACTATCCTGAGAGCCATGGAGAGCAGAGGGATTCTAGGAAAACACAACTCCAGAGATTTGAGAAAAAGTGGCTCAGTGACTGCTGACAAGGTCACTCATACACCCAGGACCAAGTAACATCCAGATGGTCAAGGCCACTCCTTGCACAGCTCACCTGGGGGTCAGGGTCTCACCCAAGACGGGCTGGGAACTTGAGGGCCTTGAAATCAAAGCCAGGAAGGTCAAGAAGCTTTTTGAGCCCAAGCCAAGGATGGGGAAATCTGAAGAACTGATGCCTTGACTACAGTGGGGCAGTAAAGAGGGTTTTCAGTCACAAACCACAGCAGAGCAACAAGACAGGAGGAAGGGGAGAGATCACAGGTTGTGAGCAGGACCTGCCTTCCTGGGTAAAATTCCAGCCCATTCTCACTGTTTCTTGTAAGCTCCTCAAATCAGGAACTGACCTGGGCTCACAGGACTCTGCAGGAAGACTTATTTTCCAAAATTATTTAAAGCATGAAGAGTAATTTATTTTTCTGTTTAAATATTTTTTATGTAATTTCTTCGCTTTCCACCTAAGCAGTACCTTCCTTTTTAAAACGGGACTTCAGAATATATTTAATTCATAGATTAATAACGGAGTAAATTAGTCTTTACTTAGTTTTTGCTTAATGACCCAGCAAAGGCCTTGAAATTTGGCTTAATAACAGTGCTGCAAGGTCCTTCAGCTGATGAATTATAGCATAATAATTAACATCCTTGCAGTTGTCAGGCACAAAGCCTAGTGATATACAAAGCCTCTGCACACACAGCATATCAATGATGCCAGTAGCCCAGAGTTTGATGTGCTTATTGCTGTCATATCATAGCTGATATTCAGCATATCTGTAAAGTACCCAGGGACTATTCTTTTTTTTTTTTTTCACTTATAAAAACATATTTAAGCTCCAGAACATCCACAACAGATTCAACACAAACTGTTAGGAAATGAGCCCTCACATAGATGGTTCTGTCTCAGAAATCCATCAAAAATATAAATCAAAATTTTGCTTCCAGAAGAATCTTCTTAACATAAATCAGAGAGCTGTTCTCAGCTCCACAGTTCTCTAGCCATAGCTGATCTAAGCCTGACCTAAGCCAGAGCAATTAGCAGCAGTTAAATGGCTGCTCTAATTTATGTGACCTGGTGTGGTTCTTCAGGGAACACCCACCAGCCCAAGAGAGACACCCGGTCCCTGCAGGTCCTACCGAAGCAGGCCAGAGTGTTTCACCTTTTCCATCCTTTAACCAAATAGCCTGTAATAGTGTGGAAAACTCCATTTTCAGAAAGGAAGAATAGTTCCACCTGGAAAGAGAGAAATACAACACACTTGGAGAAATCCACCTGAAAAGGCAGCCTGGAGTCCAATTCCCTACACATGGCACAAGCAAACTGTGGAAGCAGAAGGAAGCTGCTGACCTCCCTGGGCATTAGTAAGCAGCAGGAGATTCCAGGGACTCTCAGTGCTCCAGCACTTTTTGGGAATACTCTTGGGAGCTGTGGGCAGCTGATGATGCCCAGAGCTATAACTTCCCTCGCAAAGTAAAGGACTTCCCTGATCAGCTTCTCCATTCCAGCTGTGACAAGGATTGCAGGAAGATCCACTGGGACCAGAAGCTCCTCAGCTGCCACAGCAAAGATGCACCTGGGTGTTTCTACCCCTTCACTGAACAGTACAAGCAAAGCCAAATGTGGCCTAAGTTCCACCTAAATTGCTAAAAGACCACAAGACCTTTTCAGTCAATAAGGAAAACTATCACACCAATGCAGCCTAAGTTGTCTGGGTGTCTGGATACAGCCATAAATATTAGAGCAAGAACATCTCCAAAGCCCTTCAAGTTTCAAACACACACCTTTCACTCAGATGCCAACACATCAATCAAGTCTGTTTGAAAATCTGCCCTTACACAATAGATGGATGTGCCCATCTTCAATTGAAGAGCAGCTCATAAAGCCCATCTCAGCTGGAAAACAGCTGGGTATGTGCCCTGGATATGTACCCTGCCCTAACCCTAACCCATCAGGTGTGCACCTCTGAGACCCCCAACACTGCTCTGAGGAGGAGGCAAGGGCCAAGGGGCTTTTGCAGGGCCTCTGGCAACTGTCTGAGGTCTTGTGATCACTCAACTCCCTCCTCTGAGTAAAAGAATCCATGAAAATGTCTGTGGGAATGGAGAATCTAGAGCAAATGCTTTACCACAGAGACATTGAAATCCATCTGTTTTACTGAAAGCAGCAAAAAATGAGAAGGCAATAACACACTTCCTAGAAACCAGTTCTGTTGGAGTGTTAAGATACCAGTCAAAGCTTCAAGCCAAGGCTAAAAGAAGTGAAGGCTTGGGCTGTGACTATAAAACATATTTTTTCTGGCCAGGTTTTCAATCATCAGGTTAATGGAGCTCTCCGTGGCACTGGTGTAAGTGCCCACCTTGGCTCAGTAGAGCAGAACCCATTCCCAGGAGCAGCAATGCCTGCAGGCACCTTCTCCTGAGGAGAGGTTTCAATTCAAGGGTACCAGTTCCTGGAAAAACAATTAAACAGGAGCTCTGCAGCAGCTCAAGCTGCTGGGGAGGCTGTCAGCCCTCCTGACACCCAAGTACAAACCATCTCTCTGGCTCCCAGGCTGTCTGGCCAATGTGGAAACAGCTGCCCACTTCTTGCCTCACCTACAAATAGGGCTCCTTGGTGTCAGCAGGAACCATAAACTTTCAAGGGCAGAGCATAAACTTGCTACACAGGCTCCACCAGGTACCTGATGCCGCTCTGGTTTAGCTACCACTAAATTTATGCAACACTGGAAGGTAAATGGAAGATTCGTCAAAAGGCTCAAGCTTGGAAAAACTCAGATGGTTTTGAATGCTTGAGACTGAGCTGAAGTATCATACCACAAAAATCAGAGAATCACAGAATGGCTTGGGTTGAAAGAGACCTCAAAGATCATCCAGTTCCAACCTCCTGCCATGGTAGGGACACCTTCCACTATTCCAGGTTGCTCCAAGCCCCATCCAACCTGGATTGGAACACTTCCAGGGATCCAGGGGCAGCTACAGCTCATCTGGGCAACCTGTGCCAGGGCCTCTCCATCCTCACCGGGAAGAATTTCATCTAATACCTAATCTAAAACCACTCTCAGCTTGAAACCATTCCCCCTTCTGCCATCACTCCAGGCCCTTGTAAAAAGTCTCTCTCCATCTTTCTTGCCAGCTCCCTTCAGGTACTGCAAGGCCACAGTTATGTCACCCCAAACCCTTCTCTCCTCCATAGGGTCTCTGATTTTTTTAACAGAACTCTCAGGCATGAAAAAGATGTTCCAGCAGAGAAGGTGATCCAGTTTGGGTAGCCTTTGCTTCACTGAGCCCACTTTAGCAGAACATTTAATCAATCCCTTTAATGCCAAGTGATGGTTTGCCTGCACATGCAGAATTGAAAGGACTTTGGTTTCAGGCTGGAGTGGTAGAACTTCAACCTGCCAATGAGAAACATCACAGTGATTTAATGACCACATCATTTTGGCCAACACAGCAGTCTGCCTACAGCCTGTCTGTAAAAACAGAGCAGATAGTCCTAAGCTTTCTTGCAATGATTTTTAAAAGTTTTAAGTGTACCACATGGCAGACTTCAGGCCCAGGAATGGCTTTAAGGGAAAGACAGCTTTACAAAGCCTGCCTCAATGACTGTGGATGTAGTCAGGGAGTGATTGCAAAAGCCAGCACAAAGGACTCAGAGTACTTGGTGAGGAAGGCAGAAGATAGGAGTTAAAAAGGACAAAAAAGCAGAGATAGCACAAAAAGTCACTCAAAGGCAGGTGAGAAACAGCGGGAATTGCCATGGAAGAAGAATACACAATAAAAGAGGAAAACTGGAAAGGAACAAAAATGCCAGAAGGGTGGTGAGGCACTGGAATAGGCTGCCCAGAGAAGCAGTGGAGCCACCATGCCTGGAAGTGCACAGAAGCCATATGGATGTGGCACCTGGGACAGGGGACAGTGGTGGCCTTTGCAGTGCTGAGGACTAGCTGGACTTGATTTAGAAGTCTTTTCCAACCTAAACAATTCTGTGATTCTATTACTCCAAGAGAAGGGCAGGACAGAAAGATGAATGACAGCAAACAGGGACGCCCCTGCTGCCAGGATGGAAGGCCAAGACATAATTCCACAGAGGAAAATTTTTGCATTCTCTAATGAGGCCTCAGAGGAGATTATCTGTGACTGTCTTTTGGGAAATGCATGAGATTGTTCTGCAGGTACAGAAATGCTACAGTTTGAAGGCTTTTAGGAGCTCTAAGCCCTCAAGAGGCTTCCAAGTAAGGGACTCAATGTCTTTGAAGGGCATTATTTTGGCAGGATGCTTTGTAAGAAGAGACAAATTGAAGACCCAAAAGAATGTCCTAAAAAACTGACAGGTGATCAGAGACCTCACAGCTCTATCAGGTGCACGACAGGAAGTCCATGGAGAATTCTGTGACCATAAAGTTCCTGTAAACCTCTCAGCAACAGCTCTGGCTCAGGTGTATGTAGGGTTCAAAGTGGAAACAATCACCTAACAGCAGACACGGGATAGTTAAAATTCCTCTGAGAGAAAAATGCAAAATGTTTTCATGCTGCAGCACAACAAATGACAGGAGTCATTTTTCAAGAAGAAAATGCTACTCTGCAGACAACAGCCTTATCAAGTGCTATTAAGTGTAAAAATTAGTGTAAGATAGGCTGCTAACATCATCACTCAAATCCTTCCTTGGAGATATGCTGCAGCATAATAGAATTTCTCAAACCCCAGATAGGAAGAGCAGGCAGCCTCCTCTGCATGAAGATTAGCTAAAACCATGGCTTAATCTTTCATTTTGGACTGCTTAAATCTATGCTTGTCTTCAAGAATCCAGAAGGCAAAGTTAAATGTAGATAAGGTCACTGTCAGCACAGGCAGGACCTGGGAAGAAAAGCCACAAAACCTTGAAAGTGTCTCTATCATAAATCAATGGAAAGTGTTCAGCCAGTTAAGGTGGCACAGAGAAACAGCAGAGACCTTTCCTGGCTGCCAGCAGAGTTGAGTTTGTATGGAAAAGTTACAGAAAGGGACAAGCAGGGACACCTTGGCCATGAGCAGAGAGTCACAAAAGGCTTTTCCCAGCTTAACCTGCGGGGATAAACAGTGGCAAGCTCATGGAACAGCTTCAGTCACTGAAGGATGAGACAGCATCCTCCAAACAGAGCTGAGAAAGATCCAAACCCACCAGGAACCAAAAGACAGACTTTGCTGAACATGGTCATCAACAGAGCTGCCAGCCACAATCACTCCCCATCTAAAGGAGGGAGAAGAAACGTTGCCTAACATTTGCAGAAAGCTTAAGAATATTCCCAAGTTTACATGAGGAGCTTGTGGAACAGCAGAGAACCAAAACCAAACCTTGGACCCATTTTCAGCCTTAACCCTCAAATCACCCCTTGTCTCCTCTGCATAGGCTTGGCTGGATGGACTTGAGATCATTCTCCAGCTCTAAACAGAGTACAAAGAATGGAAAATAACTTCCAGCACTAACAGTATTGTCCCTATCTAGCTAACAAGTATTGATTTCTTCCTCAGCCACTCTAATGCAGATGAAAGCTGCACAGATTTGATTCTTTTGTTTAATTCCCTGAATCCAATCAGTTTTACTGATGCTGTCACCAGACTCTGAGGAATGATTACCCATGTGCTATTTAAAGTCAGAGAGGTGCTTATGTCTCATTTTATTTGGGACCAGTGGGAATTGTAGGTTATGCAGGAAGTTTTAACTTTTCTTCCCTTTTTTTGGTTTGTTGTTGACAAAGCTCTCTCATGTGAAGGGATAGGTCTCTGTAAAAACAAGCTGTTCTCAGAGCAAGAGAACAGATGATGCCTTGTTCTTCTACAGATTTATCCCTTTTCCACACAAGTGCAGAAACACTGCTTCCACTTCTGCCACAGTTCCATCTCTCCAGGAAACAGAGATCTGGAGGGCTGGGCACTGCCCAGGGTCCCCAGGGAATGGGCACAGCTCTGAGGCTGCCACAGCTCCAGGTGTGTTTGGACAATGCTCTCAGGCACAGCGTGGGATTTCTGGGGTGTCTGTGCAGGGCCAGGAGTTAGGACTCTGATCTCTGTGGGTCCCTTCCAACTAAGGATATTCTGAGATTCTGTGGTTCTATGATTCCTCTTGTAAATCTTTTTCCCTGTCATTTCAAGCTGAAGGAACTCATGTGGTCATACACGAGCTGCAGCTGAAGTTTTCCAGCTGTGGCAGAGAATAGGAGAAAGCAGTGGGGTAATAATTAATCCAAGTATCATTTATTCTTTCTCCATAGGTAGATCTTCCCTCCCTCAATTCAGATGCAGTGAGCACTTGCCTGCAGTCTCACCAGTTGTCCACATCTGTTGTGAAGATGAGCTGTCCCAATTGAGGTAACAAGAAAAGATGACAATTTATGAACTGCCAATATTTCTGCCCAGTTTGCATTAAGCAAAAAGCCCTAGAGCCTGCAGGTAGGAGGGTCACAAGGCATCACTCCAAGCCTCACAGCTGAAGGACAGAAATAAAATTGAGATTTTTAACAGTGTTTACATTTAAACACTGTTAAATGTCTGCATTTAAAGCCATTCTGATGGAAAATCCACTCTGCAGAGTGGATTTTTACACAAAGCAGAACTCATTCAGGACCTGCTTTAGTCCAGCTTTGTTTTTGTGTTGCCAAACTGAGAACACACAGCTCTGACATCATGACTGCAAGTGACAGAGAACTGCACACCAGGCAGGATTGTCTATGTGACTGCAACATCCAGATCCACCTGGTATCCCCACATCCTATACAGCTTTATTTACCAGCCACATTCATTGTCTCTCTACAAAAACCCTCCCCAAAAATCTCTTCAAATGACTGCTAGCCCATTCCTCACTTCCAGTCACGGGTACTAACACAGCCAGGGTCACCCTGAAAGTAAATGCATGGAGCCCTCAGACACAGCTCTCACTGCTGCTGCAGCACCTCTGCAATTTCCACGGCATCCCTAAGGAAAAGGGATCTGAACCACAGCACAGCAGAGGGAGAGCCATCAAAATTCCGTGCCCATCACCGCACTTCTTTCCAGCAATTGTAAATCCATTATCAAATACACTCTCAGACACAATCTGGGACACGTGTCTGGCATGCATGGTGCCAGGCTATAAATAGCCAGATATAGACAATCATACAAGATATAACAAAGATTATTTGATTAAGCTGAGGCTTTGCCCTGCTGAACAGCCTGTGATCAGTAGAGACACCTTGTAAGAGCTGGCTTGGAGCAGTGCAGCTGTGTGCCAGGAGCAGGAGGATGCTGGAGGGCTGCAGTTACACCCCATGCCTTTTTTGTCTCATGTTCTTTTAGCCCACATGACCAGGGCATTCCTAGGGTTCCAGTAAAGCCTATTTGAATTTTCAGTGGTGTTTTTTTACTGGTCCCTACCAGTTTTATTTGGGGAGTCAGGAGTAAATTGCTGTTCACTGCTACACTCAAAAAATACTTGGCTGGCAAGCACGAGTAGGGAGCATTTGAGCATTTGCAGCTGGACTTCCTAGAAGGAAGGCAGTATAAGGTCAAACTCTAAATACACATTATTTTCACTTTATCCAATCTCTCTGCTCAAACCACAAGTGTTTAGCATCAACGGAGTTGCATTACTCTTCCAGAGCTGCCACAGCTCATACACTGGGCATGAAATTGGAGCACATTCCCACAGCAAGAAGGCAGCAGGTCCTGCATTGCTGAGGTGACATGCAAAGCACTTCAGACCTCAGCAGGGCAGCAGACACTGTTCAAATGCAGATAAATCTAAGCACATGCACTGAACCCACTCTATGTATCACACCTGTGTGCTCACCTTCTCAGAAACACTGACAGACCCTCCAGAGCTTTGGATTTGCCATGGTCACCCACAACCTCATAAACCCACATTGCAATTTTCTTCCAAATTAGATTCTCCACACTTTAACCCTACTTTGGTCAGGTGAGGCAAGTTTGGTGAACCACATGTAGCAACCACACCCAAAGGCTCAATAAACTAGTTTGGATTCTGTGCAGAAGAGCATTTGGAGACCCTGCGTGGGGAGTCCAGAGTGGAACTCTCACTACAGAGTTCTTCTCTGCTGCTGCTGACAGGGCAGCAAGCTCCCTGCCTGAAAACAAAATAAATTTTATATAAATCAAAGTACCTGCTGGGAACATCTGACAACTGTAGTGCTGCTGTTTCCTCTGAGTCACCAAAATCCATTTCTGAGGCACTGAGTGATGTTCACACGATACAGATACTGTCTACTATCCAGTCATGACAGAAGTTTCACCTCTTGGTTCCCAGCTGGGAGGAGACCTATTTTGAGTGCCTGGACCCTCAGCCATCCCAGGCTCTGCAATACAAAACTCCTGAGGTCCAGCCCTCAGCAGCTCCAGGCTGAGCTGTTCTCCAGCTCACCAACAGCTCTTGCAAAGCTGCTTGATCCAGATGACCACGTGCAACCTTGAAAGTTTAAAACATAGCTGAAAAGGTAAAGAAAAAAATTTAAAGAGTGGTTGGTCTACATATTCATTTTATGGGCTTACAGGAGGGGAGGAAAGCAGGATACGACCCATCTGATTTTCCACATTTCCTCAGTACACATGCATACAACCCACAACAAGCTAAAGCACAGGACTGACAGGGAAATAACTGTGACAGAATAAAACAAACGATTTGGGAAAACCAGAGAGGATTCCATTAGAAATCCTGGTTTCCTCAGTGTTGTCTCCTACAGCTGACTCAGCTTTGGTATCCAAGACGATGCAAACTCAGACTTTAGAATTTCAGCAGTGGATAAGGACAATCTGCTGCTGCTTCTTGTTCTTCTTGTTCTCGTTCTTCTTGTTCTTCTCCTCCTCCTTCTTCTTCTTCTCCTTCTTCTCCTGAGTTCATACTACAGACTTTCCCAGAGTTTCTGAAGAATTATTTCCTTCCCCTGCCTGCTGCATGCCCAGGACTAGCAAAAAGACTACCTTTCAATTTTAATTCAAATGAGACTGCAAGCGTTTGGATCTCTTTAACCTTCTGGATGGTCCATGTGGCTCAAAACTCAGAAGAGGATGAGATGAACATCACATACACAAAAAGACAGCAACCCTCACTGACTGCCAGGTGTCCTAAGAAAATGAGTTCAGAAGGAGGATTATAGGAACTCATGTCTGAAATCTGTGAATGAAGAGCCAGCAATGTAAAGAATGAGATGGAAGGGTTAAAGGCCAAACCAGTACTTATTAATAACAAAATGGACTTGTTTTGAACTTGTCAGAAATTAACAGCAAAATGAATCAACACCAAGTAGATTCCACCACCTGTAATCCCTGCAGGAATGTGTCAGAATTGACCTCCACCTTCTTATCCAGCAGCAGTGAAATGAGAGAAGGGAAAGGGACCGACACAACTGATGCCACGTCGCTGACCCTGTAGTAAAAGCATCCATTTTTCTCAGGAGAGAAGCTGAAGCTGGCAAGTGAAATGGGATTTTCTGTCCCCTAGAGAATCCCAAAGCAGGCAACAACATCACACTCATTCCACAACATTCCTCACTGGAGATAAATTCATTTGTAAGAAGCTGCAAACCTTCTGCAGGCAAAGCTTGCTTTTAGGGAGAGCTACTGGCATTCATTAGCCAAACTGATATATCATCATTAAATCTGACACCTGAGCAATTCCAGCTACCAAGGGCCAGGGTTATTTTTAAAAAGTAGTATTAATCCAGAAGGAGAATTTTCTCCAGCAAACCACAAATGTCTTCAGGTAAAGTGGCTCAACTGCAAAGACCAAATTCAGCTGGAGAAGTTTCTGTGCTTCAGAGTAGGAGTCTTCCCCAGTGATTAATTAGTTTATTGAAGGCTTAGTGAAATTTTATTTTTTTTAATTGTATGCAAAGAATTATCTGGCTTTTCTGTATTCATAATATGTTTGTGCAGCTCAACAGAGCCTATGTCCTAGTCCCTAAAATAATAGGTTGTATTCTTTCTTTCTAAGGACAACAAATTGAATTAAACTGTCTGGGGAACTGAATTCTCTTGAGAATTTTCACTGGGGATTTAATTTGAAATATCAAATTTTTGCAAGAAGCTCTCAATGTTTTTGTTAGAAATTGAGGAGAGAAGCAACATTCTGGAGGTGTAAATTCATCTGTAGACAGTCACTGGCTAATTTGAGTACAATTCTGAAATACCAGCTTTTAAACAGTATTTTAGAAAAAAAAGTCTGGTGACAATATCTGGTATGGGAGCCCTCCTAGGCTGAGCTGTTTGTTCTGGGTTACATTGGTCACTGTAGGTGATGCCTACCCCAGTTTAAAATCTTCAGAACAGATCATGAGGAGCAGTTGAGGGAGCTGGGAAAGGGGCTCAGCCTGGAGAAAAGGAGGCTCAGGGGGGACCCTGTGGCTCTGCACAACTCCCTGACAGGAGGGGACATCTGGGGCGTCAGGCTCTGCTCCCAGGGCACAGGGACAGGATCTCAAATTTCACCAGAAGACTAGACTGGATTTTAGGGAAAATTTCTTCACTGAAAAGGCACTGAAACAGGCTGACCAGGGCAGTGGTGGCATCTCCATCCCTGGAGGGATTTCAAAGCCATGTGGATGTGGCACTTGGGGACATGAGTCAGTGGTGGCCTTGGCAGTGCTGGGGGAATGGTTGGATTCAATGATCTTGGAGGGAGTTTCCAACCTAAGCAATTCCATGATCATTACTACTGCTAGTTCCTATTTATATAAAAACTATTAATAAGCAAATATCAGTTATAAGAATGTGGGAATTCCTCCACAGTGAAGATGACAAGTGTTATTCTTGGAATATGAACACAGACTTGGAGTACTGAGAGAGCATCAGTCAAACAAAGTCTTCCCTTTATCAGTACAGCAGGAAGCACACAGGTCCCACCTCACTGTGTGGTTTGCTTGGTCCACCCAACAATTAGTAAAGTTTTACACCAAAACCAGGTTGATCCACGCTGCATATTAGGAAGAAATTTTTTGTACAATGAGGTCAGTAAGGCACTGGCACAGGTTGCCCAGAGAAGCTGTGGCTGCCACATCCCTGGAATGTTCAAGGACACGTTGGACAGGATTTGGAGCAAGCTGGAATAGTGGAAGGTGTCCCTGTTCATGGGAAGGGGTGGGACTGGATGGCCTTTAAGGTCCCTTCCAGCCCAAAACAGTCTGTGATTCTAGGACTGACAGCACAAAGGACCATTTCTTCCACCAGATACTTGAGGCCCTGTGCCAGCCCCTGCCCTTGAAAACAGCACGATTGGAAACCAAGTCAAAGATCAAAATCCCAGTCCAATACAAGGTAGAAGATAAACACCAACCTCCAGCCCTACACAGTAAAATTCTTTACACAAATCCAGTCTTGTGCAACCACCACAGACATTCCTCTGCAATGGATTCACTGTGTTCTCCTAATCCAGAACTGGCCTCTTTAGCAGCTGGCAGTAAAAAGAAAGTGCCAAGTCATCTATTTCCACATTTGGGGATGATGAAAAGCACTTGAAAATGCTCAGCACTTCTGCAATAATTATAACAAGCACAGTACTTGTTTTGGGAAAGTATAATGTATTCTGGGGAGCAGAATCACATCAAAGAGGAAGCTTTCAGACACTTCAAGGAGCAGAATATGAAGACATATATAGAGAGATATAATTATCACCACGGTCACAAGTCCCTCTTAGGCAAGGATCACAGGAAGGAGAAGCAGATAAGTGAAGCATTGTGGACACAGAGCTAAGGCTGTAAGCTGATGTAACATCAGTTCCCTCTACCTGGATATGGTACAAGCTGGGCTGCAGCAGTGCGTTTGCAAGATTTTGCAAAATTTGCAAGGAAACTAAACCTGAGGATGAGCTGTGACTACTCAAAACCCCCACTCATTCTCTTGGAACAGTGCCCCACAGCCACTTGAGTCCCCCACAGGGCCCAGAGCTGGCCAGCAGCTCCAACACAACTAATCACAGCCTTTTCAAAGGTGAAAATCCCTATTCTCTACTGCCCAGCTTCTTGCTACACCTGGATGTTTGGTTGTCTGTGTATGTCTGTCTGAAAGATGCCTCCACCCCAGCACCTGATGGGTGTCAGGGCATGTGAGACAAAAAATTCATGTCTGCAATTTCATCTGTAGCTCCAGGGTGGCCCATTGCAAAGGAAAGTTTGGCCAAGTCTTCATTGTTTAGTTGTCAGCCAAACTAGGGACTTGGTTTAACCAGCATCAACAACTGCTCAGAAATCTCATGTGGGACATGCAGCAAGTCACAGATGCAACATGAAATTGCATGAAAAACTACTTTTCTTTCAGTTTTGGCAGAATCTAAGAAATAGGTGGCTATGGCCTCATTTGAAAGTAGGAGGAAGAAAAGGTCTGGTGTACCTGAAAGAAAAAAAAAATAGGTGACACAAAACCAAAATCCACTTGAAAACCTTCCTTGATTTTTTTTTTTTTTTTACTTCCAGTCATTGCTGGACATGCTGGAGTCATCTTGGCTCTGTCTCATATGGAAATAAGCAAATCCAGAACAGCAGAGCCAGAAAAGCCTGGCTCTTCAGGATTTCCCACTCTACATTGGCCTCTTGCATCAGTTCTCTGAATTTCAGTACCAAATAATAGAATTAGTTAGTATTGACATGGAAATTAGTCAGTTTTGTAAAGGAATTTATAGGATCTTAATACTAATAATTAACTGTCACTCCAATTTGAATATTTTGTGAATTCAAATAACCCCAAATTAAGATCTGTACAATTTGCTTCAAATGGAGCAACGGGGTTCAAAAGTGGCTAAGAAAAAACAGACCCTCACCAACACAAACATCAACTGCCTCCCAAGAAATTATGCTAAAATACAGCAAGAGGAGAAATTCTTACATTTTTCATGCATCTGAAGCCAGAATCTATTGAGAACATGGTGCATTTTCTCTGTAACATTTCCTACAGCAACCTGGTATTTCCAAGAAAGAAGATTAAGAACTGGGGTCATTTGCTGAACACCAAGGCTGGCAGCTTTGTCTTGTTAGTCAACCACAGAAATCTTTTGCCTGGCAGGGTGCAAGCACACGAGTGCCAAAAATATACAGCAAAGATGGGGCAGTGTGATCTTACCTGAACAAGAGGAAGGGGAAAGTGAGCACAGAACGGCTGCTGGCACATTTGCATAAACAAAGAGCTCACCCCAGCCCCTTCCCCCAGATGCTCAAGGGGCTTCTTTAGGATTTTAACTCAAGGATTTATTTTTTTTTACCATCAAACCTTGGCTGTAGGGAGGTTGAGGTGATGGTGGCACCATCCCAGGCTGAGTGCAGCAAAGAGACACATCCCTCCTTTCTGTCTCCAGCAACTCTGCAGTTTCCAGAGAATTTCTGGTGACCAGCTCCACCATGAATCACACTTCCCACCTTCACCTAATGGCTGTCCATAGGGCAGGAAGCTAAATCCTGCTCCCCACACTGCTGCCAGCACTCTTATTAAAACTTTGCAACTTTCATGCTTCTAGAAGGCTGAGATTGTGCTCCAAGGTGCTTGTGAGACCCCTCTGACTTGCACAGTTCCAGGTGAATTTTGCACTGTACCTATTACTGGGAAAGGTCTCTCCATGCCCCACTACCTGCTCCTGCTCTTACTTCCACAGCAATGCTGGTTTTGCCTCCAGTCACCCAATCTCAACTCCCTGCACAGCTCTCACAGTGTTTAAAATTGCAAGTTTGGAAAGATGAAAGAAATTAAGAGAATATTTGTGGTGCCTTCCCCCACCCCCTCTTCCTGTGTTTGTTTTCTGCTGTTTGAGGGAGCTCAATCAGCACCCAGAGCCTGTGTGGGGTGAAGTGGGAGCACAAAGCTCAGCTCCTGCAGCCTGACTCACAGTGTTTCAGTGCCACAGGCTGATAATGCAGCAAAAAAAGTCATCTCAGGATTTTGAACTGTGTTTGGTTTTGTTTTTTTTCCCCACAAGAACCTTCTTATGATGAGAACCATTTCTTTAAGCCCAGCTGTTGAGTTCAGGGTCTCTCTGAGCACCCTGTGTACCAAATCCATTAAAATTGACCTGGAGACAGCACTGCCCATTCCATCCTCTGCCATTCAAGAGCCCCTCAATGCTTCACCATTAAACATGGGCACTGCAGAGCCTGGCTGGCTAGTACCACATGCACCATGACATTCCCTTCCCTCTCTACCTTCCCATAAAGCAGGATCCATCCTGCTCACACAGCCACCAGCACTGGGAACCACAGTCTCCTCATCAGCCAGTCCCACTGCTTCACATGTTTTTCCCTACCAAGTCATGGGAAAGTTTCTCCTGAGAAAAAGCCAAGCTCCCTTTTATCAGCTTGAGGCAAAATACCTCTTGCCCTATCCACAACAGTCCCAGAGAACAATTTTTCCTGTCTTTCTTTCACACATTTGAAAGCTCATGTGTTCATCAGTGCTGACTCACCAGGACTTAAAAACCCTGAACCTTTGAAGCCCTTGATACTCCTGGACACTGATGCCAAAAAAATGAGCCTGATGCTTCCCTCCACAGCATTCCCACCACAGGGCTGATGTGGGGTACTCATAAATTTTTTTGCTGCACAGATTCACCCAATTAACCTAATGGGAAGACATGGAAAAGGAAGAAGAGAAGTTTAGTGCAGTTCCTCATCTGTAATGTCAGAAAGACAGAACTTGCTCCACGGCACATTCTCAGAACATTCCAGAAGGAAAATGAGTCACTGAAGGAGCAGAGGCCAGTTTTGATAGATGGCATGTCCACAGCCATAACGATTAGCATTGCCATCACATTCCTAAGATAAACAAGGACCTAATCAGAGAAGAGAAATGACCACTGTGATAGCAAGCCAACTCTTCCAGGAAGAAAAATACATCAAGAATTTTCACTTCCTCACCTCAGTCATCCATCAATAAATAAGTCTTCTAATTGGGAAGCAGCAGAAGCAACTGCCTTTGACCTGATGCCATAAATGGGCTTTCAAATCAACCAAGCAGCAATACTCCCTTCCAAAGCAGAAAATTCCTCAGCATTTCTCTGCCACACACTTTGTAATGGCTTAGTCATCAAATCAGACAGGCCTTGGGTAAAGCCAGGTGCTTCATGAACATCTCAGCTGCAGCTGGGCACTGACAGAAGGAGCTGCTCCCTGGCAGGGTCACTTTTGGGTCTGTCACCAGCAGGGCCACTGTCCCTCTGTGGAACCACCAGCATCTCCCAACCTTTCCCCCACCCCCTCCCCCTGATGCCAGTGTGATCCAAGGAGCACATTTCTTATCAAGACACAGATCTGGAACCAGTCCAGCCCAGCTGGAGCATCTGCTCTGTATTTGCATCACTTCACTGGATCTTTCCACTGGTTTCTTTGCTGCAGAGATGAGAGCAATTAAAAAAACCTCAAGCTCATGTCTGCCGTTCTCCTTGTCTTATCTCGGCTCTCTGATTGTCATTGAAATAACCACAACAAAAACTGGAACAGAGACCCAAACTCTGCTCTCAGTGAAATCATCTGCAGGCTCAGAATAAACCATGGGCTTAAGAGCTTTGCTGTACCAAGCCCTAAATAATGGAAGTGGGAAGGAAACAGAGTCCACAGCTCCTACAGCACTGGGAGAAGATAAGGGAGACTTTGCGTGAACAGAGAAAAGCCAGAGAATCCAAATGTAACCACCTTGACATATTCTTATCAAATCATAAAAACCACTGCAGAGCAGGACGGTGCTGGAGTAAAAGAGGCAAGAACATGGGACCAGGAGTGCTGGGAGCACAGCACACCAGCCCTGCCTGTGTGGGGATTCACCTGAGCATCAGCATCATAAAAGCACCCTACAAGAGACACTCCCTCTGCCTATTGAGAAGCAAGGACAGAACAAGTGAAAGAAGCCAGATGTTTTCTAGTCTCAGGTCACAGTCCTTGCTGATATGTTCATCAACGGTGGAGGGGAAAAAGAGAACAAGCTGCTCATTTTAGTCTCTCTTTTTGGCCATATCCTGGATGACAAAGTCACAAGTTTAAAAAAAATGAGGACACCTAGATTCTAGCTCTCAAAGAAAGGCAGAACTGAAGCACTGCTTTTCCTGCCTTCATCTTTCAAGAGCTTCCAGGTTATTTTCACCCCACACAAGTCCTGCTTCCTATCCACACTGACCAGCAGCTGCTTCACTCCTTTCATGGAAAGCTCATCATCCTTGAGGGTCCTGAGGCACTTCAGATTCAAGGATTGCTCATCCACATCCCACATTCCTGAGGTGAAGCCAATCAGCCACATATGACTGGCCCCAGAAAGGCGACTCCAAGATGCAAAGCAGGAGGATTGGCATGGATTAAACTACAAGAAGGTCTTTGGACAGGCAGGTTGTAACTACCTAGCAAGGAATATCATACAGGACAAGGACTGTGTAAGTCCAAAGAGGTGACTTTGGCATCCATTAGGATGAAACCACATGGGGAAGTCATGGGATGGGAAAGCAAATCCTCCTGAAGCATTAACATCTGTGAGGGACATCTCTACCAGACCCTGTGGAATGGCTTTGCTCTGGAACCAGAAGTTAGGGGGTGGTTTCAGGCTACAGCTCTTCCAAACATGAGCACTTGATGCAGGGTTTTGAAGGTAGCACTGGACCAGAATTTCAACAGGGATTCACAGCCCGCCATCCCTAGCAAGAATTTGCCAGGCTCCAGCATCAAAAGAACAGTGAAGACATGTGGCTCCTGTCTCTGAGGACACGTCACTGAGCCAACTCTAACATCACCTGGGCCAAGGCTGCCATGGACAAATTATCCCAGCATTTATAACAAAAACACCTCAGGGAACGGGCACAGGGTTCAGTTTGTTCGAATACATGAGAGTAAGCAAAAATGGAAATAAATTTCAAAGAAGAGCACACCATACCCTTAAAAAAAACCCCAAATCCTCTGAAATCTCCTCTCAGTCTGTTTAAAATACTTTAACAACAGTTCCTCAGTGAGGGCCTTACAGCCATAAATCCAACAGACACAATCCCCTGAGCAGAGAGGCTCCAGGAACGAGGATGCACAACAGATGCAAAGCCATCCAGACTGCGTTGTAAGGAAGCAAACAGAGGTCAGCTTTATTTCCAGGTACAGAGAGGGTTCTAGCATTATTTTTCCTTTCCCTTAGCAATGTGGGATGAGTGTAAAAAGGGCTCCTGCTCTGGTTTGAGCCGTGCACGTCGCAGGGGACACCAGCACAAAGGCAAGAGGCCAAGTGACAGCTTTGGAGCCAAGAGATGACAGAGATGACTTCAGCTTTTCCCGTGTCTACAAGCTGGGGCTAATTAACTGAGGATGGAGTCTGGGCCTGGGCATAAAACCGGCCAAGCTGCCCTTGGGCTCTCTTGCTGGCAAATCCTTTTCTTGTCCTGGTGCCTCCCTGCCCCTTCCCATATGGGACAAAGGCTGAGGAGCTCCCTTGCTTTTCCACAGGAAGCACTGAAGCCACGTCCCCAGCTGCTGTAACAGCAAAGAAATAATTAAGTAAGACAATAAAGCATCAAGCCCTAAATATAGAGAAAGCCTCACCAGGAAAGCACCTTCTCCAGCCCCATCATTTAAACATCCACAGCAGCAGAGAGTGGTTATGAAGCACTTAAAAGACCAAACACCCTGGTGGGCCGAGATCAGGATGAGAAACCTCATCTCCACAGGTAATTTTTCACTAAGTTATAAAGCAGGCAGAACTGTGACTTCGAATGAAAGAGCCAACTCAGCTTCCACAGGAGCTCCAGTGCTGCTGTGCCAGCATAAATTTTAATAAAATACCAATATAAATTTAGTCCTTTTACCCCTTGAAATGTTGCTCTATATAGAATGAGACTCGCGGGCCTTTAAATAACAGCCTATTCAAGCACTACAATGAGCTATTTTGCCCACGTAAGTAGATACTTTATTCCAGCAACTTGACAATGATTCAGAGAGCTGCCTTGCCCTGCTCTGAGCCATAAAGCCACTCCACATATCCACAAACTGATTTGTCAGGTATGCTACTACTACAATTTATCCTTTGGCCTGTTAGTCTGTGCCCTTTTCACCAAACTACTCACAAAATCAAAGAGCACATTTCTATTCTAAAGGAACCTGTCTGACACAGCACAGATTTCAACTGAGATCAGCCTGTGAGATATTCCTTCATATCCAACATGTGTGCCCAGTGAATTCAGCTCCAGAGCAGAGCCAAAGGCTCCACAAA
Source organism: Rhabdornis inornatus (assembly GCA_013397075.1). Taxonomy (NCBI): domain Eukaryota; kingdom Metazoa; phylum Chordata; class Aves; order Passeriformes; family Rhabdornithidae; genus Rhabdornis; species Rhabdornis inornatus. The sequence goes on along the minus strand of VWZS01003073.1, from coordinate 449,734 downwards.
AACCCTTCATTGCTTGCTGCAGCTGTAAGCAAGGTCTGTGCTACAGAGATGCATCTTTATAAGCCTATTTAATTTTAACACCTTTAAATTATGGCACTGATTTTACAGCTGAGGCATGAACTGACATTACCATTTGTAAGACATTTATTTCTAACCTGCTCCAAAAGGCTGCTTTCTCCATGAATTTCCACTGCATGCCTTTGTAACCCATGCAGAACCTGGCTTGCAAAGTCAACCATAAATCAGTCACAGCAAACCAGAGGTGAGATACCCTTTTACATGAACACACCACCCTCTGAGTGCTGTACCCCAAAGAGGCAGAGCCTAGAAAACCCAGAGCTGCCTTATTTACAGCTCCTAGGACACGGACAGTATTTCTGAATTCAAAGTCTTGGTGGCTAAAGGAAAGAAATAGCAGCTTCCGAACAAAAGTATCAGCTGGTTTTGCTTCCTGCTGACATTAATTCTTCTGTGAGGTTTGCATGTTATGTGAGGCAGTAAAATGGTGCTGAAGACACAAGACGAGTTGGCATCACCCCCATAGGGACTGTGCTGAAAATATAGAGTAAAGGAAAAAGGGAGAGAGCATCACTGAGCAGAACACGGATAACCTCTCCCCCTCAGATCAGGCACACCAGTGATCTCCTCTCAGAATGGGAAAGAGGGATATGTTACATAAAAGTGCAGGTTTTTTATATCCTGTCTCGTTTTTCTCAGCATCCCCTGGGCTCCTCACAGTACCAGCATCGACTGTAAGGGAAGCAGGGAAAAAGCTTCTCCTGATTTTACCCCAAACGTGGCAGGGAGGGGAAATGATGTAAAGGCAAACATCACTACAGAGCAAAGTCCTCAGACAGAAAACGACAACTATTCAAGCAATGCTACCAGCAGGGCCCACTGGCAGGAAAAGGGACAGAGCCTCCTGGTCAGAAAGGCCACCTGGATCAACCACTGCTCAGGGCAGATAAAGAACAGCTGTCCTGAACATCCCTGTGGCAGAAGGCAGCTCTGGCACCTCCCCTTGCTGAGAAGCAGCAGAGTGTTTCCAGGACAGAGCTGGCTTTTGTGCCGACATCACAAATCCACTTCAGAGACCTGAAGTGGAACAGTTTGTTCTCCTGTCCATGGGTTCTCACAAGTGTGCAGCCTCAGGAGCTGCCAGGCTGTGCTGTGATGGATGGCCTGGTGTCCAACACAGCCTCTCTGGAGGACAGCAGCAGCCAGGCTGTGCTCATCAGGACAGCTGCAAACCTGGAGAAGGGACGATGCAAGAAGGAGTGGCTGTGCCTACTGCCCACCTCCACCTTGTGCCATAAAGGCAGGAGCACTCAGACATCCTTCCTGAGCCTCTACGACTCTGAAATGAAGAGTCCTCTAAGCAGGTGAATCAGCTCCATGGATTTCAGGGAACACTACTGATGTGGTAGTAGTATGTAATCACTCTGTCAATGTATTCTGCTCCCACACATGTGAAATAACCAAAACATGCACAGAAATGTGGCTGATGTCAGTTTACCCTCTCTTGGTGTAAGACATATCCCATACTTGGCTCAGCCACAAAGGGCATCTTCAATCTCCCCTCAGCAAAAGGCACTGGAGTGACCTTGACAGAACACAGAAATTGATACTGAGTCTAAGTGACTGGCCCAAACTGTTTAAATTTTACTCTGCAGCAGCTGGGATGTGATTCTCACGTGCTGAACCAGAAAAAGACTGCAGCATCTGCTGAAGACAAGCCTTGCCAAAGGCTGCCAAGCTGGGAGGGACACTCCATTCCCTCCAGGTCACTGTGCTTTCCCACAACAAAACGGTTCTTGGAAAGATTTCTCACCATTTCAGGCCCAGTGTGAGCATCAAATTTATTCCTTTTAACTCATAGAATGTCTCAAAGCATCACAACTTTATGCTGAGGCTCCTGCCTTCCTCTCTGGGCCCTCCAGGCTGTCCAGGTGACGACTGTGTGGCAATGACAGAGTAACTGAGGCTGGAAAGGATCTCCACATGCTTGTCCAACCTGCCCAGGTTGCCCAGGACCTCTCCCAGCTGAGTTTTTAATGTCTCCAAAGAGGGATTATACTCAGTTCCAGTGATCCCATTTCAGTACTTACCTGCTCTCGTGGTGGATTCCACCCACCCTGATATCCTAAATTCCTAAAAATGACAAGTCTTGAGCTCCAGCAGCACAGCCCTAGCACCATGGTACTGGTTTTTCCCTTTGGTCAGAACTTCTTCTTTGACCTGAAAGATGTTCCTCATTTGCCAGCTGAGATGGAGCATTCCCACAGGAATGCCATCCCTCCTATAAACTGCCACCTCCTGCCATCTGTCAGCTGGAAAATTCCCAGCTGTGTTTTATGTGATAAATCCACTGCTCCCATCAGAGATCTGCCCTGCCTCAGCTGGCTGCCCTTCACACTGCACTGCTTGCTGCCCAGGACATTTTGATAAAAATGCATGTCTGACACAGGCTGGGAAAGGAGGGAAAGTTGTAGCACTCAGCCAACAATGTGGACACCTTCCAGCAGCAAACCAATGCCTTCAAACAGTGATGGATCACAAGCAGGTAGAGCCAGCTCCTGATTGCTCTTGCACTGACTAAGAAAACAGTACCAACAAAAATGGGAAGAAAAATAAAGGTAATAATTTGAACTTGGCTTAGGCCGTGTGTCTTATACAGACATGCAGGCAAAAAAAAAAAAAGGAAAACACATCCAGGTAAATTGAGATTGCACATCTGTAAGTTAAGGCTGAAAGAAGAGGTCAAGTTACCTAAAAGCAGGGCATGACCACTATAAGCAGCTCATCTAAAACAAGTTCCTGAGTTTCACAGCAAAATTCACTGTACTCTCACATTCACTATGGGATCAGGCACAAAACACACAGAGGGACTTGGAGTTAAGATTGCCAATCCAAATGACAACAGGAGCTGTAATCCTGTGGCTGATGAGCTGAGTTTTCCAAACACAACCATATACCCAAAAACTGAAATTGAAATATTTCATTCTCAAGATCAGCTGAGGAACTCTGAAGCATTTAGGTGGTGTAGGAAGAAGAAGCCTACCAAGAGCACAACCATTTTTAAATCCCCTTGGGCTGATTCCAAGTATTTAGATAAATAAGAAGCGTGGACAGATGCCAAACTTCTCCCACTGGCAGAACTCTGCTATTTGGGCAAAACTATCCCACAACCTCCAGAACTGTCAGAGCTGAAGGATGCACTGGTTTGCTGGCAGGGAACTTCCAAAGAGAATCATTAAGCTCCATTTCATTCATCCCTGGAATTGGATGCCCCATCCCTGGGAGTGTCCAAGGCCAGGCTGGATGGGGCTTTGAGCAGTCTGGGGTAGTGGAAGGTGTCCCTGCCTGTGACGGGGGGGTGGAATGAGATGGGCTTTGACCAAACCATTCCAGACCAAACTGCTCCATGATGATTCTCTGATTTCACTCCATGGAGTTGGACACTGCACTGCCCTACTCAAAGGGGGTAAATGTGACTCAACAAGTGCCAAGCTGGGGTGCAAGAGCATTCATCAGCCTGCACCTTTAGCTACTCCTCCTGCCTGGAGGGCAGACACATCTGGAATCACTGACACTTCTTTCTCCTTGAATTACACAAGGTGCTGGCCCCTATGCTCCTTCCTCCTCAATGCAGAGGTTGGGAAGAGCTAAAAAGTTGGTGTTGGCCTCAAGTTGAGATGCTCTGATTTACTCTAGAAAAACCCCAAGAGCAGACTTGGACTTGAGTAGCCACTGCAGGAAATTTTATCAGAGACTGAGCTGGTCCAGAAGAGCATCAGGTCTGCAGGACACAAGAATGACTCCTGAGCATGGAAAGGTCCTGAAGTCACCTCAGACATTTTGGAGTGCACCAGAGCCCATCAGTCCATTAAAACCAGCACATCTCACTCTCCACAGCGAGCAGCATTGGGCCCTCCACCATACAACAAGAAGGATCCCAGGCAAAATGGGACATGCATCTGGTTTATCATCAGTTAAAAGCAGGAGGCTACAAATCACTCTTAGAGGGGCAGGAGCAGAGCAAAGCCTGCTGAATGCATCCCTAGGAAACACTGGTACCCTCTGCAGAATTAGCCGTGCTTCAGCAATACATTTAGTGGAATTATCTGAGGATCAAAATTACTAAATGTTCCATGAAGAACCTGGATTATTGTGCTGTAGTGTTGTGTCAACAAGACAGAGAAATAAAGTATGAGGAAAAACACCCTTTTTAGAGTAAAAGGAGGATTGTGCTCTCACCTGCCCCATTACTACAGTTCCAAGTAATTGAACATGGATATAATTTTGCTGTTCCTTAAAATGAAACACATAAGCACAAAACAATGGCTTCTGCTCCAACCCAATGTGACAAACCCAGCGATGCACACACCAGGCAATCTACTTCGTTACTGTTTCAATAAAAATGATTTCATGGGTTCTTTTTTTCTTTCTCCCCTGAGACACCAGCATATTGGTGATTACTCAGGATTATAGCAGTGCTCATTCCATTAAGCAATCCAACTCACCAGGCATTGCTGATTTTAGACATGCAGTTCCACAAAAGGCTTAGAACTGCTCTGTGTTTCCTAGGAAATATGAGGCCCAAAGAACGGGATGCTGAGACTGGGAAGCTCCCATCAACTGGAAGCCTGCACAGTCTGAGGACTCAGATCCTGGGAGCAATTCTCTGCTGGCATTGATAGGAAAAATCTGCCAAAGTCCATGAAAAGGAGTAAGAGGAAATTGTTTTCAACCTGTGCTATTGCCATCCAACAGAACAGCACAGCAGGTCAGAGGAAAGCAGCCAGAAAATGGTCCCTGAAATAAATACCAGGACATGAGGGTGTGTTTGCCACCACTGTTCACTGCTTCTCAGATCTTCTTCCCATTTTTCAAATGCTCACAACACCAAAGGAAACTCGATGGAAGAAGTCTTCTTGCATTAATGCATGTTACTGCACATCCAAGTCACCTCCTTCTGAAGAGAACCACAAAGTTCCCACTAAAAGGTCAAGCACAGCAATGCTTTTACACCACATTTTATTTCATTAATCACAAGGCAAGAACAGCTTCTCCAAATGTGCTTTTTCTAGAAAATGTGCCTGGCTTTTACCAGCCTAGCTGGGCAAATCACAGCGCTTTGTGCTGACCTCAGTATCTCTTCTACAGCCTACAGGAGATTATCTGCTCCAGCAGTTAAAGAATCTTCCTAAAGACAGAAAAACCTCGTCTTTGATAAACAAACACTCTGTTAGCATTCCAGCCAAAGCATAAGAAGTTCACTGCAGAAGCTGGATTGATTATGTAAGGCATTGATTCCTGCCTCACACATTTCTTTGCTCTATAATAAAGATGTTTGAGAGCCAGAAATTCAGCAGCTGAAGTGATAGATGGAAGAGAACTTACTATAACTAGCAGACAATCTGATCCCAATTTTGAATTTTTCTTTCTTTTGAAAGCATAATTAAATACTAGGAGCTGAAATAAATCTACTTAATACACCCTGAATGATTTCACGCTGGTATAAAGCAAAATTCAAGGGACTGAGAAGAGATCAAAACAGAGCCTTTGCCTGCATCAACCAGAATTGACAGCAACACTATTAAGAAAAGCACCAGAATAAAGCAAAGCAATAGTCTTAATTTACTGCTGAATCTTTCAGTTCTGTTTCCTTCCCTTGTCTTCCTTGGAAAGTGCATGTTTTATTTATGATTAGAGGAACTTATCCCTGAAGGGCATGTCTCACCAAGCTGATCTTTTAGGGGACAAAGTAAATTTAAGATGAACTTGGTCTGCTTTAAATTGCCAGAATGTTACTTGAGCCCATGAATTTCTGTCAGGTTCTCTCAGCCAGTTGCTGTGTCTGGGTTATCGAGGAAGGAGCAGGCTCTGCTGCTGGGATTAGGAATGGTTTACTTTCACTCAATACTTCCTTTCACCATCAAAGACTCCTTGCAAACGTAATAACAGACTCCAGAGAGACAGGAAAAGCTCCCTTTACTGATAAACTAAGCCAAAGCTCTGCAAAAAAAGCTGAGCAAAAAGAGTTAAAAATCCATCCACTTATCTTTGTTGGATTTCATCCCACACAGGATTTCAAGGGACAGATCATTATCAAAGGTACCAAACTCACTTCAGAACAGCAAACAAAAAATAACACATCACCACACACACCTCTAACTCCAGCACTCTTCGTTCCTTATTCAGCTGACCTAAAACCCTTTCTAGGTTATCCCAGACTCCTTGGAACTGGACAGCTTAGGAATGTCAGTTTTGAATTATCCACCCACACACGGCACATTCCTGTTCCTCCCCTGGAGATCAAACAGGATGCTTCTCCTCAGCCCAGCTTGCACATTTCCAATGGGAGCAGCGGACACGGTCTCTTGAGCAAGCTCAGGCTTATATTTAGCTCCAAAGTACAGATCTGACAAGTGTTTATATTTAGATGGAGAGTCAATAAGCTCCACTGGAGGCTGGACATTTGATTTAATTGGCACTGTTTGCACCTATTGTAGCAGGATTCTTCATCTAAACGAATGTTACGAGGTTTTAACTTTTGTTCTACACCAAAGAGATGGATATGGAAGGAAGGATGACACTGTATTGCTCAGTACATCAGCCTGTTTGTCTCCTGCCTCCAGCAGATGAAAGGAATCCTACCCTTGCCTGATGACAAAGTAGTTCAAGGGAGAAAAAAAAAAAAAGCCAAGGATTAGCCCTATGAAACTGCCCTTTCTGGAGCTAATCAAATCTTATTTGCACTAATTTGATCCTTATTAGACTTTTCAAGGAAGATTTTCCCCAGGCCATCACAAAAATTCTTTTTTCATTCTCATGCTGTTTGGAGGACAAGAACACATTTACATACAAAAAGCAAATGATCCCCAGATTTCGCAGCAACCCTGAGATGCTGCTTGCACAGAAAATCCTCTGAAAGCAAAGCAACCAGGATTGAGAACCTGCTGTTGCCCTAACTGCAAATTTTTGTTTAGCTCTTCCTTCAAGTGTTTGTTCATCCCATTAGAGAACTCTTACCACTTGCAAATAATTTAAGTTCCCTGCCAGGACAATGCTGAGTCAAATGCTTCACTATACAAGGCAATTCTCTAAGTACCCTTTCAGATATTTGCATCAGACTTTACCTCCAGCTTTCTCAGCTTCATCACACTAGCTTTAAGTTCTGTCAGCTCTAGCAGAAATTAATATTCGAGTGTCACAAAACAGCCTGGAATGACAAAATGGAAATGCCCATCAAAAGCTACAAGAAGTTTGTTATGGTTTGTTAGGAGAGCCCAAACTTTCCCACATTACACAGCTCTGAGAGATCTGTGAAGCTGAAAGATGACAGTTCATCATAGCTCAAACTTCTCATCTCAGGACAGGGCACAAATACTTGTGGAATAAGGAATAACACAAGTCAAGAAAATACTTCAAGCATGAAGAATCAACTCAAGCTCAGCTCTCCGAATTTGAAGGATGAACAGAGGAAAAAATGCTTCAGATCCTGCTATTCTGCAGGCAAGCATGTGCTCACACAAAGTCAGGTCCAAAGCTAAACTTCCAGAATATATTCTGGATAAAGTAACATCTCTCCTGCTCTGCTGCCCAACTCCCTGTGTGGAGAGAAGCAGGTGAAAATTAGAAAAGAAAAAAACATCACAAGACAATAACACAGTCTCTTAACAGCAGAGATATTGTTGGAAACCCACAGAGTGCTGGGCATTAATTAAACACTGCTTGTTAATCAGGTATGGATAAAAAGCAGCTGTTCTGCTGTATGGGCATAGAAATGTTGGAGACATTTCCTCCCCTCCCACCAACCTCTTACTCAAAGTGGTACCAAGGCCAGCATCACATCAGGTCAGCCATAGCTTTATCCAGCGGAACCTTGAAAGCCAAGGATGGAGTTTCTGCCATTCCCAGCCTGCTTCAATAGAAAATACCAAAAATTCCCCAAACAAACCTCCCAAGCAGCAACTTGAAGGACAGGGGCATTGACCTTTTTATCCTTTTAAATCAGCTGTAGGGGTGCACTGTTATTTCCAGCTGCAGCTGAGGAACAATTTCAGAGGTTCTCAGGAGATGTAATTGCAGCTTGTAGCTACTGCAAAGGTTAATGCTAATGCAACCAACAGAGCAAGCCCACAGAGCACTGAGTTCCTTCAGGTTCCTCAGCTCTGAGTGAGTGCTGAGAGACAGAGGAGAGGTTTGAAAGCCCTCAGCAGCATTTTGTATCATGCACAGGAAGACAATTCAGAGATTTACAGGCAATTTACAGAAATGTCAACAGACAGGATTCAAGCATCCCATTAGTACTGGCTTGCACAGACACACACATACACAGTGAATGGTGGAGCCAGATCAGCCCAAAACAGGACAAAGCAAACATGTGGATGGACCCAGAGAAACTCAAACACTCTCTCTAAAATGAAAAGTCACAGCTCAGGGCAGACTCAGTGCAATTCCCTCTTAGCAATCACATCTGGGGTAGGGAAACATCATTTAGTTATTGAAGATGTGAGGCTTGGCAGATGGACCGAAGAAAACAGAGATTGGAGCTGCTCCTATCCCTGTCCCTGCTGAAGGCAGGTTTGGGAGTGTGCCCCATCCTCCTTGCTGCTCTCACCCTCTCATGCCCCAACAAGGGGGATGTTTTCTGTATCCAGACATTGTCTCTCACTCTCCAAAGGGAATCTCCAGGCATTTCTATAGAACAACTCACAGCTCACTACTGCCACAACAAAACATCCCCAAGATTCCATGAAAAGCACCAGGTATTTTTCCTTCAAGAAGTTACTGGTATTGCACAAAGTGTAAAACTTCTTTTTTTTTTTTTCCCCTCTCCTAAAACGAACATTTCTTAGGCTTTGAAGCATGAAATAAGCAAGCCCCATAGAGAATGGTATTTTTAGCTCCCAGGATCACATGATGTGCCAATGGATTCTGTCAGGATCATCAGTCTTGCAAATTTAAATTGATTGAAGTAATAAGAGCGCTTGGCAAACATACCAAGCTGAAATATATAAAAGGCCAAAACTTCTAATCAGACAGCATGAAGTAAATGCAGTTCTCTTTATAACACTTCTAAACAATTCATATTTGCTGGGAAAAAAGCTTGCTGTATTGCGAAATTATAAAGCATTTTTTGTCTTGTTTTTCAATTCTTTCATAACCATTTTTTTGTCATCGGTCTGTCCTTTCTTTCCAAGTGTTTATATAAATCAGTCTGATCCGCATTAAGAACTAATTAATTCAATATCAAAGAATAATTTCTATTCCAAACAAACAGCTGGATCCTTGCAGTTATCCTTGCATTATTCTTATCCTGGATGGATGTGCAATGCAGTATGCAAAACAGACAAAAATGTATGATGAAATACTCTTACAAGGCTGGATTTAGACTGATCAAAGGCAAAACAGCCAAAGAAAAACTTCAAAACTTCTCATCTTTGGTGTGGTTTTACTGGATCTTTTTATTCACCGTGATCAGACTCTAGTATAAACGCCAATGGACAGAGATCTTCCATTCCCATGGGCAGACATCCATCACTATTCCAACTTTAGCTGAAGGCGTACACCTCCTGAGCATCCCTCCTACAAACACTGGAGAGGATTAAGGGCAAAAAAAGCTGAAGTAAATAAGGATAACAGAAAAACTTGTATTGGTCAAGGTCAATGAAATTAGAAATTAAAATTAGCCAACCTGCATTGTCTTGCAGGATTTTAGGTTTCTGTTTTAAAAGATTTTGTGCTCTGGGACAAGATGCACTGACTGAAACACAAGATGTGTTTAGGAAAAAACAGGCAACACATGGGCCAGGTTCTCTCAATTGTACCAGGACAAATCCCCAACAATTCCATCAAAATCTGTGGATTTCACTGGGGTAAAACCAAGGCAAAAATCTCCAATGACTGCCACTGTTATTCACAAATTACAGCGGAAAAGATAACCAGAATTTCTCATGAAGGCTGGTCCTTTTTATATGAAATCAAAACTTCATTCAGAGATAGAGTCTGTCAACTAAATCACATAACTATGGTCAAAAGTAAGTGCTAAAAGAAGGTGAGTTATGGGCAAGCTCTGTTTGATTCAGGAAGAAACCAAGGATGAAGTACTAGAACGAGCCTGGACACTATGAAACAGTTTGCATTAATCACATCACTAAAAATAATTGTCCTCCCTTTCCCATTGATTACTATCTGTAAATATTCACTTTGAGCTTGCAATGACTTTCCCCAGAGCAGGAACTGACCAATTTCCATCCAAGCATGGGAGGCTGGGAGCTAAGCATGGTGCCCAAGCTCACAGCAAGCTTCAGGCATAAAATTTCATGTTCCCTTGCTAAGATCCAGAGACTGAGTCCACCTACACCTAGAGATTCTCTGGGAATTTCTCATAGCTTCAAGAACAACTGACTGCTGTACTATGGTTTTAATACATTTGCATTAAAATTATACTACAATGTATGTCTTGGTTTATATAGCACACGGACTTTATAATAATGGGTATTTGTATATAAGGTAATAAAAAAATAAACAAGGTCAGATTAACTTTAATTGTCGCTTCTGGCCTTAAAAACATTTATAAGTCACAAGGCTTTAGGACCACTAACACAGACCCAGCTGTTTGCCAGACAAACCCAGTCAAGGAATCCTGACAAGATAAGAGCTCCCTGGATCAAACATCACTGGAATCTAAGTGTGGCACTGGTGATAGAAGAACCCAGCAGCTCTGGAGGTTCTTCACAGCTTGCTAGGAAAATTCCAGGTAGGTTTCTTTTCCACTGGTGCAGTTGAGCACCAAAAGTGGTAAAGGCTGAGCAGAGCTTACACCAAAGGCATTTTAAACTTTGACTTTCCTGTTTCAGCTCAGAAGATCACAAAGCTCAGATGTGAAGGAGACCTCTGGAGCCAAACTACCAGAGAAGATAACTACTTGAGAAGTGGTTTCAAGGTAGGGTTGTACTCATGAAAATTCAGAAGGACATCAGAGGTTCAGTGATAGCTAGGAGGCTCATTTCAGGAGATATCAAAACTTCTTTTCCCACATGCTTTCCAAGCAGACACACTTGGAAATTTGAATGCATTAGACCTGCATGAATTAGACCTGAATAGACAAGTAGGGAAATCTCATAGAGGAGAAAATGTAGAGCTTACTTTTATTTAGATATCATGTTTTCTTTAATGTGTGTCAGATTAATGAGGAGTAAAATCATTAACAGATGATTCCACAGAGCTGGAAGAATGCAGAACACATTTCATTTCCCCTACTAGCCACCCCAGGAGATTCATCTGCAAGTCCTCAAGAATTCAAGAGTTCACAGAATCACTGAATGGTTTGGGTTGGAAATGACTTTAAAGATTATCTTGCTCCAGGTTACCCTGCCATGGACAGGGACACCTTCCACTATCCCAGGTTGCTCCAAGCCTCATCCAACCTGGTCTTGAACACTGCCAGGGATCCAGGGGCAGCCACAGCTTTTCTGGGCACCCTGTGCCAGAGCCTCAGCACTCTCTGAGTAAAGAATTTCTTCCTAAAATTTAATCCCAATCTTTCCTGTTTTAGTTTAAAACCATTCCCCATTGTCCTGCACATATAGCAGACGATATTTTTGTTCAAAGCCAATTTAAATTCCAAGTTACCACAAAGCACTCTAAAAGTGATCTCTGTTTCTGAAGTGTTTGTGTATCCCAAGGCTCTGATCCCAGTCACATCAGTGTGAACCTGAAATAAATTCCCATGCTGTAAAGGAGTTATTCATAAGCAGCAACTTCAGACTGATCCCAAGCTCACAAATGGCCACACTTCCCAGCCTGGAGGAGAAGGTGACAACTAAACAAGGCAATATTAAAAAAAACATTTTCAGCTTGAGCAAACTCTGTGTATTCTGCACCTAAAAACTCACCCGACTGTCCACAGGAGCTTATGTGTCAGATGCTCAAAATCTGTGCTATAAATAGACTCCAGCAGTCTTCTGAAAAGCACCAAGACATGAGAATTGTCAAACACAGACAGAGCACCTAAATATTCAGTGATCTAATTTTGATCTCACTCACAGAAGGTGTACACTGGTGTAATGCTGTATTTTTTTTAAATGGAGAGAGGATTCATCTAGACACAAGATTACTAACCTATATTTATTTCTATTTTTAATCCTTGTGGTTAATTATTTATGTTACATGGCATGTTTAAGATAAGAACATATTGCTGCTCTAGAAAAAACTAATAGAATAGGCTTTCCTGTTTTCTCAGATAAAAGAAAATAACAAAGATACAATCCTCTCTAATTTCACACAACAGTCCTGTCTTCCTGTGATCACTAAATTAACAGTGCTGCCATCACTTTGAAATAGTATATAACATTTAAAGTTATTAGTCAGCTGTTTGCTTTCCTACAAAGAACTCAAATAACACACTCCACAAAGCAGCACACAAAACCTGAGCACGCCCAAGTGATCTGCTCTCCCAGCTTGAGTCTTTCTTGTCTGCAAGTTAGATCTGCAGAAATGGCCATTGAACAGGGCAAAAGAAACAAACACAGGCTGATAGAGGAGATATCTCTATCTGCAAATAAATACAGGCCAAGATCAAAATTAACTCACTTTGTGCACGGGTAAGTGTTAGATCTCAGGAATCTGGAATTTTTGAGCTTTCTGTGCTTCCAGGCACAGAACCCCTGGAAAACACTGCTCTGGACCTGAAACCTTGGAGAAGGCTTGGAAATATGAATAATGAATTAGAAATCACAAATGTGTAGTGGGTTAGATGTGTGTATTTTCACTGGGTGATGGGTTTTAAATTTGAGGTTTTTATAGTATAGTGGTGGTTATGGGACAAGATGGAGAATTTTGGGGGGTGTCTTTTTCTTTGTTCATCTTCTTCCTTCTTCTTCATGAAACTCAGGTAGTTGTCTTTGGTTGGTCAGTCAAATGTCACTCTAAGGGTCATGGGAATCTATTATTGGGTCAAAAGGATAAATAATGTAGGTGTTAAACTTTTATTGGTTTGTTTAGCTTTAAAAGGCCTTGAAGCAGGCTCAGCTGTGGCCATTTTTTCCTACTTCTGGCAAGGAGCTTGAGGTGCTGTCACACTTTCTGTAATTTCTGATAAGATATAATAAACATGCAAGCCCAAACACGAGGGAAAACAGTTGAGACCGATGACAAACCACTAATGAGAGTGCTGCAAAGTCCAACACACACCCTCACAGGTAAGTGCAGTCGATTTGCAAGCAGATTCAAACAAGACAAAATGTAGCAGAGGGGATAAAACAGACCAAGGGCTACTGCTGCAGCCCTGACACCAGGCAGCATTCCCATTCCTTTCAGTGGTTTTGCCTGAGTGAGGAATCCCAGATCTAGAACCCAACTAACAGCTGAATATCCAACCCACAGACAACTCTGCCAGAATCAGAGCCTCTCTCTAAACCATGTAGCAGACAGCAAGACTCCACTTTTCATCAGCTTCTTCTCCATCTCCAAAGTCACAAAGGGTTTGTCCCCAGCATGCAAAACTCAAGCTTTGGGACTCAATGAAAAAAAAATAGATGGCTCTAGAGAAGACAGAAGTCAGCAGGCAGCTTATTTGAGGCAGCTTCTCCACACCATGAGATGAGACTGGGGCACAGAGGAGTCGTGATCTCCCTTTGAGTTTGTGCAAGGATTTTGAAGCTTAAACCAAAGTTAGGCCACCAAGAATGCAGAACTTCACTTACAAAGAACTAGGGGGGAAAAAGAATCCTTAAAATATTGGTGAGTCACACTAAAAAGAGACACGCTGATGATTATGAGCTTAAAAAAATAATCCTCATGAATTTCAGAAAGGAATGTGATGATGACGTGTCCAGCTGGGGCTCAGAATGTGGCAAAGAATGAAGAGTTCAGCTTGTTGGATCCTTTCCCTGTCTGGCCACGGGGAGACACTTCCTCCTAGACATCATTTCTAGATAGATCTGCCATCAGCCTGATCTAACCTAACCTCAGGGGCCACTGATCCCTGTTCTTGTCCTTCACAGCCTAATCACAGATCATTCTGAATTTTCAGCCATGGGCTAGGTGTTAGTTTTGAATTCCAGCCCCTCCCATGGACACAGCTGCAACTCTTGGGCCAACTCAGCAGCATTTTCATGCTGTGACAAAGTGAGAGATGTTTGGCTGGTTATGGATCTGCTGTTTAATGGATATTCTTGAATTCCCAAGGCTGCAGGCCAAAAGGGAGTAGGTAAAATAGCCTGGATTAGACAATCCCAAACAATCTCCTGAACACTCACAATACTACACAGTACTTCCTTATCAGCACCATTAAATACATTTCTTCTTGTATTTAAACAGTTTCTCCTTCCTGATTCCTTTTGTCTCCTGTAATTTGTTGTGTAGGTGAATTTTTCAACCTGTGCCAAGGTCGGGGTAGTGTTTACAACGCATTTAAATCTAACTCCAAACGGTACCTGAGCCTTTGCTTGCCATATTCCACATCTAACAATGTCACCATCTGTGAGCAATATGCTGACACCACTTCACTTCCCAAGCGCTGGCAAAATGCTGGAGAGAAACATAACAAACTTGCAAAGATCATTTCAAAGTCACTGATAACTTGGCCAAAAATTTTGCCTCATTATCTGCCCAGCTTTTGCCTTGATCTCCTCATAAATGTAGGGGAAAAGCACAACTTTATCTTAACATATGTGTTTTAAATTCTTAATGGAGCAATGAAATGCAGTATCTTTAATGTGCCTCTGCAGTCACTGTTCTGTGAAGCAGTAAATCCTGAGGAGTAGCAAGGTGGCACCAAACCAAGGCCTGTCTGGAGCTCTGGGATGCATTTAACATCAACAATTTGGTCTGGCATAAAAAACACTGGTCTCAGTTTTGAGAAATCAGTGGAATTTTTAAACTTAGCTTAAAAATGTTACAGGGAGCTTCACAGAAACAAAGAGGTTTGGAAGGGACCTTAAAGACCATATTGTTCCAGCCCTCTGCCATGGGGCTTCTACTAGAGCACGTTGCCAGAATATCTTTGACAATGCTAGGTTGGAGAAAGAAATTGGAAAAAAGTGGAAAAATATGAACTTGAATAGAAAATAAATAGGAGCAGTCAGACGTAACCAGCAGCCTGTGTCCTCTGCTCCATCAAAATACCAGACCAAATAATCAAACAGGATACATGTAAAGGAAACCAGGAAAATGCTAGTCAGAGCTTCCTTGAGACTAAATCCCATCAGAGTAATGCCATTTCTTTCCATGACAGAATAACAGGTTGGTGAATAGTGAAGGACAGGAGACATTACAGATCTTGACGCCAGGACAGCTCCTGACACTGCCCAGCAAGATGTGACAGGAAACAATTTAACTGGAAGGAAAAGTGCTCAGGAACCAGCCCTGGGCTTGCCATCTGTGGGTCTCTGTCAGGAAAAAGGATTTTAAGTTAGAGTCCTTTTAGAATTTGTTATTTCCATAATAGGGAGCTTAATCTTTATGCTTAAATTAAACAAGAAGGGTCCAAGGACATTGAAGAAAGAACTGGAATGACTTTAACAACATGGAGAAATCACCTGGATAAAGAATTATTTGCAAAAAGTGAAAGGTTATTCCTACCTAAGTGGAGAATCAGCTGTACAGACACAGTTCAGGCAACAACTGCAGTTTTCTAGAAGAGCACTGGGGTTTTTAGAGGAAACCCCAAGCTGAAGCTGCATCCCTTTTTATACAGTTGCCAAAAATTCAGACACAGAAGTGAGATGAACAGTCCATTGCACATCAAGGATATGAAGAAATTCTTCTCTGCAAGGCTGCACAGGTGAGACCTCAACTGAAGACCTGGGTCCAGTTTGAGGAACAAAATTTTAAGTAAGGTGATGGCTACTGCAGAGACTTCAGAAGATAAAGGCAAGAAGAAAGTTTCCAGAAAGAATGAGTAGAAGAATTTGGTTTGTTTAGTAAAGATGAAGGAAAACAAGGAAAAAAGGTTCTGGGATCTATAAGATATTGCTGCAGAGGAGGAGACCAGTCACAAAGTACTAGGACAAGAACTGGGTCTGAACTAGAGCAAGAAAGATTTAGTCATGAGAAACCCACAGTAAATGAAGCACTGGAACAGAATGCCTGGAAGGTGGGCAATGAAAACAGATGTTTTCAAAATGGATCAGAGGTATCCACTGAGAATGATCCAGGTCACCCTGCCCACTAAGACACAGGTTATTCCTCTACACCTCTGACAGCTCTGCAATCTGCTCACCAGATGATCACTGCTCAAGCCACAGAGCTCACCAATGACAGTTTTTGTAAAAGTGGCCAAATCCCAAACACTGTAGACAGTCAAAACTCCCAGCTCTGGAATCTGCATTGATGGCAAAATATCAAAGAACCAAGTCAGGTTCTGCCACTTGTCACCATGGAACTTCACTGGAGGGACAAATCATTATTCAGCCTGGGTAACATCCCAGTTGAGAAGGAACATCAGGGCAGACTGATTCACAATTTGGATGCCTGTCCATGATTTTGCCAAGTTTCAGGACAGCCTTTGTGGCTTCACACTTGCATCCGATCTCCACAATTACTTTAAAATGTTCTGCTGTAATAGAATAATCAGAGGCAATTATGGAAGGTCAGGGAAGAAGCAGGCATAAATATTCTGTTAGCTTCTCCTGATACTTCATGATGGGGAGCTTTATTAATGTGTCTGAGAAACATCCCCCAGCCCACCTCAGAAATGCCAAGGCTCCCTGGGGGATGGCACTGGAGGGATTCACAGCTTTCCAGTGTCTCTTCAAAAAGATAAAGATGATGACTGCCCAAGAAGTCAAAGGGAATTAGAAAATTTTCCTCCAAAATCAAATGGGGGGCACACATAGCATTAAAAATAGGTGCTGGGGCAGTAGGATTAAGGCATCCTTTTACCAGCCTTGAGGCAAAGGTCAAACTTGGTCCAGATTTGCACCAAAGGCTGCATTCCAAATTATTCCAGCTCGGAGCATCTCCTTGCTCACACAGCTCCAAGCTGCTGGATATAGTATCAGCCACTCCATATAATACTCCTGATGTAGTGAAGATTATGGGCTCTGCTGTGCTTTAACTTCACTCATCCAGTGGGGATAAAGTTTGAGTGAAACGTCACCAAAAATCCCCAAAACTGAAGAGGAAAATTTCAGAACTTTCTCAGCTCATCTCACAAGTCCACGCAGGAAAGTGCAAGTTCAAATTCATGGGCTGGTTGCCCTTTTCCTCTGATCCACTTCATGCACATGACATTTTACTTCCCCTGTTGCTTCCACTTTTATTTCTGATGGAGCAGATGCCTTCACATCTCCACCCCTGGAAGATCTTTCAGAGGGCAAAGGGATAAACTTCTGGTACTTTGTCTGGTACTCCCCATTATCAGCACATTTATAAAGGATATACAGGGTGTGAATAAGTTGCCAGTTATATCTGTAACCATCCAACTCAAAAGATTATTAAATAATTTATGAAAATCTATAAAGTCATCTAGTGATATGCTCCCCATCATCTGTTTATATTTCTGTGTTTATAATAAGAGTAATCAACCTGACTAATTTTAGGTTAAATTATTGCTTTGCTCAGAAATGGAGGGAAGAAATATTTCTCTCTTGGACAATTAATTCCCCTGGTTTTGCCACCCTTCTCTGCCACATTACAACTGATAAGTTACATATGATCACAATTAACATCCAACTTTTAACACTTTAACATCATCTCAGTATCAGCCACTTCTTTGCACCTATGCTTATGAAAGCAAAACTGAATTTTGTATTTCATCTCTTGAGCAGAGCTGTCCCATCCAGCAGCATTACATAAACGAGCTTCACACCACTGGGAAGAGCCTAATAGATTTTGTAGGTCAGTGCTTCTGGCACATGTTTCTCTAAAGACTCCTTGGAGTTCAAGGGAAAAAGACTTTCAACTAGAATTTCGAAGGCACAGTCCAGTAAAAGTTAATAAGAGTGGGGAAAACACAGGAGAGGGAAAGACCTCGATTGATTTGAAAATGTTTCGAGAATTCAGGGCACACGAGGACAAAATAAAAAATATTCCACAGAGGGCAACTCAAAAATAAAAATAGCAGCAGTGGCTAAGAACAGTTCTTCAAAGGGATGTCAGACTTTACAATACTTGGTGTAGCAGCAGTGACTAAAAAGGCTTTGCATTGTCACCACATGGTGACATTAAAAACTTGCATTCATTTTGGGGGAAAACAAATAAATAACAAAAACACATACAGCAGAATAATGAAATGCAATCATGGGATGGGTGCTTTAAATCCTATTTATAAACCCCTGGGGCATATTGCATTGCTCAGTGCAGTCACCACAATGTCAAATTCTAATTTGCAACACAGGTCACAAATGTCACAACTGGCAACACGATGGATGGCATGAGTGATAAAAATAATTGTTAAGGTCTTAGCCTTTAAAATAAACAGAACTGGTGGCATTTCTTTATTGCCTGTTTTAAACATCATAGTTACACTGAACACCAAATTCATCAACAGAAAAACTTCTATGCCTCATACGAGCCCTCTTGAGCACAATGTTTTCTTTCCCTGGGCTCTGAAATGTCTGCAGAAACCTCTCCCTAACCTGCAGGAGAAATAGGGAGTATCTTACTTTTCCTTCTCTGGGCAACATTGATATACTTGTAAGCATAATAATACCCTTGCAAAGTAGATAAAATATTAAATATTATCATTACATTACACCAGTGAAGAAATAAGGGGCCAATAGTCAGGCACCAGTTTTCTACAAGTACAAAATTGACCTTGGATTTATTATTTCAAATAAGAGGAGATGATCATCATGAATATTTGATAACATCTTCTGTAGCCATAATAAAACAACTCCATTCTCTCCATTTTTTTTAAACTGCAAAGTGCTCACAACCATCGCCTGCACTGCTCTACAGATCTTTACCAATAGCTGTGGTTCTGCAAAGTAATCTTTTATTCATTGAATTTCAGACCAAAACCTGAAACTGTCCTGTGGCATCATTTTATGTTTCTTCACTGCATCATCTCAAAGTCCCAAACAAAGGCAGGTGTGCCCTGTGAGGCTCCTGGCATCCCACTACAGCCTGAGGAAGCAGGCAAACAGTCCAAAGCCAATTCCTCTCCTCCCAGGATAGTATCTGATCTCCATGCTGGAAGGAATTACGAAATAAAAGCATGTGTTAGCTCCACAGGATGTTTATTCATAGTTAACAGAACAACATTTTGTTCTCTTTCTCCTCCCCTCTCTCCATAAAATCAGGGGGTGGGAAGGACCTGCCTCCAAGATTTCATGGGAGTTACCCTCATTCCTCAGCAGAAGAGCCACACCCAAAGAGCCAGCAGCAACACACAAAATAAATCCTACAACAGCAAAATGGACAAAGTCACATCCCTACAAACTCATGGAAGAAATAGCTATCAAAAGCTACTAAAATAGATGAACATCAAGAACTCCCCAAAGCACAAATGAATGGTGGATGGAAACACACCAGGAACCTCCATTATTCTCTTCCCTGCACATGTCCTGTTGCTCACTGTCTGATTCTGGATGTTAACTAGATGTGTCTTTACCAAGATCCCCAAAAACTGTATGCAGCCCATCTCATCTCCAGGACTGAGGTAATCTCACAGCATTTCCACTGTGAGAGAACCAAGAGCCCCCCTTTTCTAGCTGTGTTTTTATAAGCTCCATCAGGGCTTCACACCTTTTGTGCTCTCTAATTCCTGCTGATTTTACTTGGATTTCGCCAACAGATTCAAAAGTTACACGGGGAGGGAGAAGGTGTTCACATAAGCCCTGTTTCCTTAAGAAACCAGGTTAAAAAACCCAACAGCTGACGAGTTACAAGACATTCTGTAATCTGCTTTTGAAACACCCCGGAACAAGGCGCCAAGTCCTAACGGGGCATACGAGGATGTGTTTGACAAGGAGCAAGTGCTTACATTAAGGGACACCACATCATCCTTAAAAAAAAACGATTCTGTGATAAAAGACAGACCCAGTAGCACTCTAAAGAGAAAGCAAAATTATTCCATGATAAAAGAGACCCAGTAACAACTCCAAAGAACAGGAAGCTGCTTGGTCACAGACCTACCAGAAGGCACAGGACAATTCTTGCCTTTCTAAATCATCCCTTTCACTCTCCTGCAGACCTTAACAGGCTGCTACAAAAATACCATGAATTATAGAGTATGAATGATGTCAAAGCCTGTTCTCAGAGGAAGGCTGGGAACAGCAATCATGTATTCTTCAGTTTGGGAATACACAGACACAATTTTTGTTCATAACCTATAAAGAAAAAAAGGCTCTGCACATCAAAGGCACCCAAAACATTTCCTTTCAGATCATCCCTTCAACCAGCCCAGTGTAACACCACACACAGGCAGAGAACGGAAGCTGATAGGATGAAAAGGAAAGTCAGGACCATGGAGAGTGGCTAAAGTCACCAAAGTACACAGGGAAAGCATAAATACAGCAGAAGAGTCAGTGTCTACACAGTCAGTTCAAACTGCACTGTGCAATTCCAGCTGGCTTTCAGAGACACCTAAACGTGACAGAAGATGGCTGTAACATTCAAATTAAATCCTATGAATCTTATCTTTGTGTGGATATTTGACAACTCAGGCTGCTCTAAACTAGTTTCTGTCCACAGTACCAAGTAGGGAAACAGAAAAACTTGGGGATCATGAACAGAATGAGATTACTTGCTTTAGGCAGCCCCACACCATCCATCATCCACAGGGAGGATGTGAAGGGCAACAGTCATTAAAGCACCAGAGGATTCTCCTGCCCTAAGGTGATCATTTCCAGGTATCACACTGCTTCACCATGCAGAGGAAGGAAAAATGCATTGAAAATCATCAGAACCTTGGCATTGTTCTCCAAAGCCGTGTTTGTGAGAAAATCATGTTTAAAAGAGCTTAAGTTTTATCTGCAACTGAATCAAAAACACCCTCAACTGTGAACATCCCATGTCTGGGAGCAGCCTTGGAACTAAAGTAAATCTGAACCCAGCCAACTGAGTTACTGCTCCTACAGCAATTTGAGATTCCAGCTAAAATAAGAGACCAAAGCCAACATCTGTTAATAATGTGCAAAACAACTATGATGGGTTTCTTCTACCCTCCATTCCCCTACACAGGGCAAATCTGGGAGCTGCACCACCCACTTTTCTTTGCCTTCTTAAAGCAATAAACTATAATGAATCTCTTATCTCCACAAAGTGCTATGAAACTTCAGTAAACTGCATAAATATTTCATACGAGTAATAATTAAGGTGCACATTTTCGAGGCAGTGCCTCTAAAAGTCAGGCACACAAAATCTGAGAGCACTGCAGCTTCACACTCACTCTCCAGTGGTATTTCCAGGTCTGCCCAAGAGTCTTTGGCTCTCAGAGGAGGCACAAGCACAGGAGCTGTTCTTGTGCACAGTGTGAATATCAAAGTTTAAGGAAGTCCTCTTGATTCTGCCCAAATGCAGAACCTTTTCTTCTCTAAACCCACAGCCAGGGTCGCCTGTCTCCACCAGGATGCTCAGAACAGTCGCTCTGAATTCACTTCAAAGCATAAGTGCACAAAAACACTGCACAGACCCCAGCTAGAAATAGGGTTGCCCTAATTTGATCTAATTAACCTCCTTTCCAGCACTGAAACAAACAGGATGCCTTGGAAAACCCAGTTAAGCAGCCTCCTCACCACTTTCCCCTGCTGCAGAGCATTTATGGGTGAAGAACAACTCCTGACTTTGAACAACCACTCAGGGCTGCATCCCAGAGCATATGGACATAGGAATGAGTATTCCTGGGCACACAGCTCCAGGAGGGGGTCAGGGGACAGCTGTGCACACTGAGATCAGCCCAGTGTTCCCTGCTTTGTGTAGCACAAGCACAGACAAGCCTGTGCCTGTTGCCACAGGGCCCCCCAAGAAGAGGGACAGAAGGCAGGGCTTGTATGGATGAATCACCTCGACAGGACACATATGGCTTGGCACACCAGCAACAGCTCAGCCCAGTCCTTCAGCTGAAAAATGTCTTTTGTTCCTTCCTCCAAGGCTTGTTTTCCAATGCATGTGAAATGTGATGCTTCTTTAGTTACATTTCAGACCTCTATTCTTTTTCCTCTGCAGAAACGTTCTTGAAATACTTCGTTTTCTTTTTATCCAATTCCTCTTTTTTTTTTTCTCCCCAGTCCATCCCACCCTGGAAAGAAGAAAAAAATTATAGGAAACTGGGAAACTTCATCAGGTATGTCCCTGGTAAATGCTAAGTTGAATCATTTTCCACCTGGTCTTTGTTTTAGCAGCCCCAGTGAGTACTGAGCATTGAGCAAAAGCTTTCTCACAGATAGAACCAACCCTCCTCAGGTAGAAGTCCAAACCATGGTGCAGAAACACCACAGAAAGTTCACCTTCCTGCTATCCATGCTGTCAGCACTGAAGAATTTCTTCTGGTGAAGCACTTTGAAGCATCCCTCTTGCACACAAGCTGCTACAAATCCTAGCCCCTGTAACGTATCACACAACAGGTTATTTCTGGCACTGCAGAGAAAAACCCCAATCTGTACCCACACAATTCCAGGGCTGCACACTCCACATGCCAAGCTTTGTCTAAGAAAGGATTTTAAAGCCCCAGGATTCAGATATGCAAAAGGGTTGCAATGATTGCATTTGTCGACTGCTTTGTAACAACTCTGCCATCTCACTTCAAGATGCAGGATATAAATCACACCACAAGGATTAATTTTATCTCCCTGACAGAGAACATGTGTTCCAGCCCTGTTTCATGCTTATCTTACACAGGCACAGATGATTCCAGTGCTGTCCTCAGAACATTCAGGTGAATGATGCCCATTAGCTGGAAAGGGCCTGCAGAGCTGTATTCCCAGGAAAAATCAGTATTTTTTTCATGAAGTCGCCAACTTCCCCATTAATAATAGAGGTGTGTTAGCCCTAGAAGTCCCCCAGAAGACTCAGCCTCCACAGGGAGAGGGGCAGCTGTACTGGATATTGCTTCAGCAGGAAATTACTCAAGCAGTTCAGTGCCACAAGCAGCAAGAAGGAATGAAACTGGAAGAGTCACCAGGTTGGCCTCAAGCTGCAATGTCTGTCTCATTCCGGATGGAGAGTTCACTGCTAGGACTAAAACTGATCTAAAAGTGGATCTGAGAGACTTGTTTTAGTGGAGTTTTACTGACTCATGAGCTGCCATGCTGGTGCTTGCCTCTCTCTTCTTCTGCCCCCAAAATGTAGCTGGAAACTTTAACAAGAATCAAAACAGGCATGGGAGCTCTTCTTGTATCAGGCAAAACAGACTGGACAGCTTTGAGACAAGGAACAGATTTCAGATTGCCAGAAACAGCAGGAAACATATTCCACCCTGGCCCCAAAACCACCTCCTCCTTTGCGGAAGAACAGGAACAAATCTTCTACTTCTTCTTCTTCCTTGCCTCCACAAAAAGGACAGCAGAGGCACCTTTCTCACTCCTCTCATCTGCTACCCCTGATCCAGCCCATCTGAATGCAGAAAAGGACAAGTCCATTTTACCAGAAGTATTTGCAAGGGAGGTCTAGGAAGAATCAATACATTTTTAAAGGACTAACAGGAAGGTTCTGTGTGGCAGACACAGCAAAAGCCTGTCACTTGAGCACATCCTGCATGCCTTGGAATAAATTCACTGCTGGCACTGGAAGTGCCCGGGCTGCTCTCACTTACAGCTCTGTGAAAGCCATACCCTGGGCATTAGCTCAGCACAGCCTTACAGCTTCTACCACCCTGCAGTGAAATCTGCCACTCTGCACAGGGCCAGCCCAAACCTTTGGCCACCAGGGAGTCTCACTTTGCCTCACCACAAGAAAAAAACAATTTTCAGTCTCACTAAGTAGAGCTGGTCCACTTAGTAAATAATTTAACCACTTGGTTAAACACTTTGCTTTTTGTTCCCCCCACCCTATTCTCACATTTGCCACAGAGACACTGACCTTTTTTTGCAGGCATTTTCATTATTCATCACTGTGATCATTCAGCAGCAGGTTTATGTGAAAAAATTCCTGCCACCAATCCTTCCACAAACAGTAAGTTCACTTTCATGGGTGAATTCCCATGCAAGCAGTTGAGCAAAAGCCCATCAATTTCCAAATGTGCAGACAAAATAATTGCAAACCTTTAAAACCACTATTAAAAAAACAGGAATGCAAGCACTGGAGGGATAAAAGTCTGCCAGAACCATCTGTCACTTTACAATATCATTTTACCACATTCGACCAGGACCAAATATGCTGCAGCCTGCCTGAGTAGATGGGGAAGGCAATGTCAAGGAGACAGTGCTGGAAGGACAGTCAAAATGAGGACTATCCCTTCTGTGCACTCCAGAAGAGCACAGAGGAGCTCATGGCACACACAGGTCGTTTCCCCATGGGCTGTGTGCAGCAGCCACACTTTTAGGCAAAAACAAGGAAAGAAGGAAGTGCAGCTCCATGCAGCCATGATGGTGTCACGTTGAGTAAGGTTAAAGCCACCTCAGGTGAACCAGGTGTGGGTGAGGTGAGGCAGGAGGGGGCCAGGAGCTGTGCCACCATCCCAGCCAACACCCAGAGGGCCAGCCAGCCAGGAAGACTTTCTGTGACAATCACAGAATCTTTGAGGTTGGAAAAGACATCTGAGATCAAGTCCAACCTGTGAGCAATCGCCACCTTGTCAACCAGACCAGAGCACTGAGTGCCACCTCCAGCTGTTTCCTGAACACACGACTTCACCACCTCCATGGGCAGCCCACCCCACTGCTTAACAACCCTTTCTATGAAAAAATTCCTCCTGATGTCCAACCTGGACCTCCCCCAGTGCAGCTTCAGGCCACTTCTTCTCATCCTGTCCCTTGTTTTCTGGGAGCAGAGTCTGACCCCAGTCACCTGCATCCTCCTGTCAGGGAGTTGTGAGAATGAGAAGTTTTCCCTGAGCCTCCTTTTCTCCAGGCCAAGCCCCCCCAAGCTTTCTCAGCCACTCTTTATATGACTCACTCTTTATACCCTTCCCCAGCTCTGTTCCCTTCTCTGGACACTCTCCAGCCCCTCAATGTCCTTCTTGTCATGAGAGGCCCAGAACTGGTGTGGCCTCACCAGTGCCCAGCACAGGGAATGGTCACTGCCCTGCTCCTGCTGCAGCACTGCCTGCTCCCACACTGCTGACCCAGGCCAGGTGCTGTTGGCCTCTTGTCCACCTGGGCACACCTGGGCTCATGTCCAGCCACTGTTGACCAACAGCCCCAGTTCCATCTGCAGCTTTCCAAACACTGTGCCCCAGCCTGTAGCTCTGCATGGGGTTATTGTGGCCAAAGTGCATGACCTGGAAACTGGTCAGAAACTCACACAATTGTCCTCAGCCCATCCATCCAGCCTGCCCAGACCCCTCTGCAGAGCCCTCCTGCCCTCCAGCAGATCCACACTCCCACACAACCTGGTGTCATCCAGGAATTTATGGAAGGGACACTCGANTCCACCTGGGCACACCTGGGCTCATGTCCAGCCACTGTTGACCAACAGCCCCAGTTCCATCTGCAGCTTTCCAAACACTGTGCCCCAGCCTGTAGCTCTGCATGGGGTTATTGTGGCCAAAGTGCATGACCTGGCAACTGGTCAGAAACTCACACAATTGTCCTCAGCCCATCCATCCAGCCTGCCCAGACCCCTCTGCAGAGCCCTCCTGCCCTCCAGCAGATCCACACTCCCACACAACCTGGTGTCATCCAGGAATTTATGGAAGGGACACTCGACCCCTCAACCAGATCATCAATAAAGTTATTAAACAGGAGTGGGCCCAACACTGAGCCCTGTGATTGACACTGGTGACCCCAGAATGAGCACAGAAGGGCAGAGGAGCTCAAAAGCAGGCAGAGAGCACGTACAGAAAGCTACCAAGTTATAGAGATCACCTCCTCCACCTTTAGCACCAGGCCAGCTACAGCACCAGCCTTGCTGTGCAGTCACCAGTGGAGGCAGAGATCGCTCCATCAAACTTATGGCTTGTTCTGAACAACCTCTGGCAAATGAGCTTCACTCCCTCCATCTTACTGTCTCAATTTTCCTTGCCAAACAGGGGTAATTTTTCTCAAAATCTTGGCAGACATCTTTATGAGGCATCTTTAATGCCTGGGAAATAATTCTTATTTAAATACATAAGACGGCGCAAGATTTTTGGCCATTACTCTCAGCCTTCTGCTAATTTCCAGCCTTAATTTATTCATGGCCTGTTCTTACCCATTTGCCTGTGTGCCAACATGCAATTTCAGTTTAAATAACTCTTCCTTCCTACATTTCCTTGTTCATCCTTCCAAGATGTGTTTGGAGCAGCAGCCCTGTTCCCATCCTGGCCTAGGCAGGCCCAGCTCTATCAGCCTCTGGTTGCAAGGATGTGCTCTTCACTGCCCTGCCCATCACGGTGTCCTTCACAATTTGAGTCCATCCCTCCTGCCCACAGATGTCCAGAACTGTAACCATGCCCAGTACCACAGTTCCACAGCTGAGCTCCTCAGGGATTTGACCCCAAGGGGATGAATCAGCCAAGGACTGAAGCAGTTTCCTCTCCTCCCAGCTGATGAGATCCCTCAACTTCCACAACAATTGCTGTCCCCAGGTGAGGGGAAGGTCCCATATTCCAGCTACTTGTGCAAGGCTGCCAGGCCATCCCCTTCCAGCACAAACAGAAATCCACACAAAGCCTGGCCCTATTCCACTACAGAAAACAAACCTGGTCTTGCCAATGCTAGTCAGCAAAGGAGTATTTATAAAATCTCTTTTGCTGAAAGAAATTGCTTCATAAATTACTGCTACCAGTGCTGATATACAGCCATACTTTTTTTCACCCAAACACAGAGACAAGTCTATGAGAAAAAGCAACTACAACAGGACTGCATCCTCTGCCATGACATCCACTTGTGTCCCAGAGCTGGGGTGAGGGGGAAATTGTTAAATTGGCAATTTGCAATCCAGCCCTCACTGCAGCACACCCTCCCAGGGCACAGCCCTCCTGTGGAAAACCCTGTGCAGTGGGGAAAAGGAATTTTATTTTTGAAATAAAGCTCATCCCAGGCTAACCTTGCATCTGGAGTCCCTGCAACCCAAAGGCTACCAGGTGGCACAGGGAGAGCTGCCACCGGTGGTACAAGCCAACACAGCCCTGAGGCTTCAACATACAGAGATTCAGACACTGCTTCCTCGCCCCAGACCCCTCAAACACAGCTCAACAAAACCAGCCTCATCCACCACAAATGTCAAAGCACCTTCCCTCAAGTACCCCTTTCCCAGGCTCCCATTGTGCCTGCTGTGCATGGAGGGCTCTGGAACTGCTGGAGGAGCAGCTGGATGCCTCCAGTGAACAGAGACTTTGCTCCTCTTGCTGGAAGTGACAAGCCACCAGGAGGGCAGGGTGCTCAGTGAGCACAGAGATGATCTGGGTTTGCCATGTGATTTGTACTGCAGCAGAGCTGCTGGCACAGCTGCTGTGATAACCAGGGGAAAATTCTCTCCAGTGTTTCAGGGGTAGCTTTTCCCACCAGAGCCTTTTCCTCCACACAGGGAGCAAGAGCTGAATTGTCAAGCCACTGATGCTGGCTCAGCATGCTTTAATCCCAGCCTTATTAAGGCAAAGCAATTAAGCACGGACTTAACTTTGAATGCATTCTCAAAGCCCGGTGGCTTAGAGCAAGTTCAGACTTAAGTAGGTGCTTAAACTCAGATTGCTGACTTGAGGCTGAACTTGCCAAATTAAACCACACATTTTTGCTAGAGCTGTTCTGCAGGGGAGTAGGAAAACACACAGCTTGCTCCTGGCAGCCACAGTGCTCATGGCAAGGACAGGCTCAGCACTTCCCCAAGCACTGCTAAGGTCACATGCTGCTCTAAGGGCTCCCCAGCTCACACCACCAGACATGGTCACCCAGTGTCCCACTGTGAGCCCAGTGTGACAGTCCTGCTGCTGCACAGACACGTGACAACACCTTCTGCTTCCAGGAGCTTACACAACTCCATGGTTTCAGGTCAGGCCTGAAGGAGAGGAAAAGGAGAGATCAAATCAGCATGGGATAACGTCCAAAAGAACTCATTTAAAAGTCTAGCAAGGTCCTCATGGAGATGGGTGTCCATAACCTGCAGGGGTGGGAATCAAACCCTCCAGCCACAAGTTACAAGAAGCTCTCCAAGCACGATGAAAAGGACAAGGTGATGGCCCATGTGAGGAACAACTGCATTTTCAGCAAAGCTGTGCTGTGCTCATCCAGGTCTGAGCAAACAGCATTACAGAAATGCAGATCTGAGATGCTAAGCGCATCCTGCAAGACATAAGGCTTTGCGAGTAGTGGGAAGGGCTCCATCAGAAAGACAACACAGGCAGAAACTTGACTTTGTGAAGCTGATGAAGATCAGATATGAGAAACTTTGACTGGAGCAATTTTAATTCAGTGGAAGGCACAGAAGAGGTGTTAGGACAGACTTAAAGGAGAGGAACTTTGTAGTGTGAAAGTAAAGGTTTCAGTACTGAGATAAAAGCAGATGGGGTGGCAGTTGGAAAGAGTGGGGAAAAAAAGGAAAGAAAAAAAAAAACGAAAATCAAACCCACGAAAAAATAAACCCCATACGTACTCTTGACCCTGGAGACACTAAAGGTGATTGTACTGCCAGCAGAAGAGTCAGAAAAGAATGAGAAGTTACAGCAAAGGTCAGGAGAGGAAACAGAGTCTCCCACTGTTTGTGTAGATGGAAAAGTTACATCAGACCAAATGAAACTGCACACATGAAAATGTGGAGACAAGGGGAGCTTACGTAGGAGCACCATGTGCAGCCCCAGGTCAGAGGATGGAGCATCTGATCTACAACAGCACCATGCCCTGGAAATTATGAATTCTAAAGAAACTGGCTGGAAGAGAGGCACAGCACTCCTCCCTTCCCACAAAAGCCAGATACCTCAGACATAGTCTGCACATTTAAAATGCAAGAAGTGAGGGATCAAGCCATGCATCCCAAGTACAAGTTCACTGGGATCATGAAGAGCCCTTACCATCTCAGCACAAAGTGGAGGGGGAAAAAAGTCATATCTTTCTCCTATAAGCCAGGATGTAGGATTTTTTGCAATAGGCATGGATGTAAATACCAGACCAAAATACATTTTTCTGTTCATTCAGATGATTTACAGAGAAATAAAACAGGAATTTTCCTTCTTGAGCAACTTTTTAAAGAATAAATAAAATAATAAAAGTGCCTGACTTAAAATAATAAAAGTGCCTGACTTAAAATTAATAAAAGAATCATCACATGCACACCCCAAGTCTGAAGCAGGTTAATGTACACAAATACAGATGATGAGGCACAAGTCACCAGAAAATACTGCAGTTCTTTGTGATAACAGCTCTTGAGCACTACAGTGCTTTAACATTAGATTTCATGGCTATTTGTGAGCAGTCCTCAGCCTTCCCACACAGAAACCATGGCATTGTTAGACCATGGAATACAAGCCAATCCACTGAAGGAAGGACAAAAATCACCAGCACGTTTCACAAAGCCTTGGACTTCCCTTGTCATCTTCCAAGAGTGAGCAGAACAGCAGCCACCCACTGCTGCCTTCAACTTCCCTCAATGAATCTTTCTGCCCTTAGCTGGGCACTGCAGGCTGGGGACAAAGAGGAGCCTCAAGGAGGCTGTCACCACCCAAACCATGTCCCTCCACCTCGTGCCTGGCCAGCTCTCTGCTCAGAAGCAGACAGTACAAAGCCATCCTGGGGACAGCAGCTCATCCTCAGGCACGCTCCAGGGCCGGGAGCAAGGTGACAGCACAAGCAGATGACTGCACATGCCACAGGCTTGGGCATGTGACAGGAAAAGGGCACTGGGGAGGGTATGGACACAACCTACCTGGAATTCTGAGCACACTGTGTGCCACCAGCATTGTCCAACTGAACCAAAACTGAGCTGGGATAGCAGTGACAAAAATCGTGCCCTCACCAAAATAAACTGAGATATCAAATCCATTAATAATTAGGGGTACAAACTCCCCACCTTGCATGCTCAGTGCTGCATCTGTGTGAACAATTAGCCACGACAGGAACTTTGAAGCAGCACCTCTCAAAAGCAATACTTTGCCCAAGACACAGGAACAGAGTTAGAATTCCAAGGCAGGATCTCCAAAAGTGACTCTTGCTGAGTACCAAGGGGATGTATGTTCATAATGCCTGAAGGATGCCTGGTTTTACCTTGGGTAAGGCCAGAACATCTTTGTAGAAGCATTCAAGTACTTTATAAACCCAAACAACACAGCCATGAGGATAAAGCAGTCATCTGCCAAGTGCAAGCACTCCAAAAATTAGATGATGGCTCCAAAACTTAGAAGACTACTTTAAAAAGCATTCACAGCTTAGCAGGGGTTCATATCTTTCATTTACCCAAAGTCACTTAAGTATTGGAATACCACTGATTTACACATTTGCAGTCTTCTTCTTTTAACGTGACAACCACAAATTTTGCTTATTTTCTTCAAACAGTAAAACCTGAGCTACTGATCATTTTGTTTTGCCTCAGCACCCAGCCAAAAAGGCACAAAAGGCCAGGAGACTTGCAGTAAAATCCCAAGAGTCAGCACTTCTGAAAGCCTTGGCCTCTCCTGGCATGTATTTTTCTAATTTTTAAGCAGATGCAGTTTGTAGCATCTGCAGAACCTGGTCTAAGAGAGCTTTTCTCTTTCTGGGCAGTGCTGTCCTGGCATTCCCACTGCACCACACAGAGCACTTGGATTGACAGCACTGGATTCAGATCTATAACTTGATACAGAGTGGGAGTGTTACTGCAGACTGAAAAATTGCATTCTGCCA
The DNA here is from genome assembly GCA_013397075.1 of Rhabdornis inornatus. Lineage (NCBI taxonomy): Eukaryota > Metazoa > Chordata > Aves > Passeriformes > Rhabdornithidae > Rhabdornis > Rhabdornis inornatus. The sequence continues at coordinate 418,889 of VWZS01003073.1, read as the reverse complement.
CCCAAGCAAACTTGCAACAAACTATTAAGCCAGAATCCTCACCTTTCTCTGGTAAATCACACTGTAGAGATACTCTGGAGCCACTACAGAATTTGGGACACAGGTCCCACCAGGCTCAGATTTAACTAGTCCCTGGACTGACATATAGCCATACCTCCACATTGTTCAGAGCTTCTTCCCAACTCCTCTGACTCCAGAAAAACCAACTGACCTCACCAAATGAAAACCCATAACACCTGTCATGCTGTTAGCATGCCACAAATAACAGCTGGATAAAACCACTGGGCTTGACTTGGATTTTTCAGCTGACTATTACACAGAGGAATTCTTATTTATTAAGTGGCTTCAATTCATGGCTTTTCTCCACCATAAAAAGCCCACGGATGTGTTTTTCTGATATTAGCAGTTTATTAATTGTGTTTTGGTTTATTATTGCATTAGAGCTGGAGAGTACTGCACTGGTTGTTCTGGGAAGCAGAAGATCCCAAGGGGAATATGGAGAAGAAAGTCTGCTCCTTAATGCTCACCTCACACAAGTGGGATCTTTGCCTTCCCTTTGTTTTGCCCCTCACTTCGCCTCAATTCCTCTTCTGTTCATTAAGCTGTGGCATGTCATAGCTTTGCCAACTGCAAAGCAACTACTAATACAATAAAACCTGATTGCACGCATTTCCTTGGTGGTAAAAATGAATAATTTCTTTCATTAGCAAAACTTTCCCCATCAAACAGAGTACTGGGACTGGTACAATTCCAGAAACCCACTACGCCTCTCCCAGCTGCTAGAAACCCGCTGCTCCTTATTAAAAACTTCAAAAGAAAAAAAAAAAAAAAA
>VWZS01003073.1:355781-418030 GCA_013397075.1 Rhabdornis inornatus | reverse complement strand
AAAAAAAAAAAAAAAACCCTCGAACTACACCAACCCCCTAAACCACAAGTGTCTGGTATTAAAGCGGCACGGAGGAACACCCCATCGTCGGCAACTCCCCACTTTTCTGGAAAAATCTCATTAATTTCGAGAGGAAGATGAATAATTCAGGAGCTGAAGCGCCCGCCCGGGGGGGACCCACCGGGACCGAAACTTTCCCGGTGCGGCGAGCGCGGGGCAAGCGGCGAGAAAACCCCCACCAGCCCGGCGGGGATGGAGGTGGGAGGGCTGGAAATGAAAAATAAACCCCGAAACGGCAGCCGTGAGAGGCTCGGAGCCGCAAAGTTCCGCGGCCAAACGCCGCCGCCGTCTACAGCCGCAGAGCCGCCGCGTCCCCTCGGGGCACAGCGGGCACCCCGCGCCCTGTGCCCCCACACTCAGCCCTGGGCAGCACTTGGGGGGCACGGGCACCCTCAGGGCTCTGCCCACACACACACATACACACATACACCCTGAAAGGCTGGGAGAGGAGGGAGGGAGCCTTACTTTTCTGGCTGGAGTANCCGGCGGGGCGCTCGCTCGGCCTCCGCCGCCTGGCGCAGGACGGGCTCCGCAGCGGCCCCCGCCCTGCGGGATGGCACGGGAGGCTCCGCCGGGCCTCAGCCGGGCCGGGATGGGGGGCGGAGGGTGAGGATCCTGCCCTCGGCACGCNGGAGGTGGGAGGGCTGGAAATGAAAAATAAACCCCGAAACGGCAGCCGTGAGAGGCTCGGAGCCGCAAAGTTCCGCGGCCAAACGCCGCCGCCGTCTACAGCCGCAGAGCCGCCGCGTCCCCTCGGGGCACAGCGGGCACCCCGCGCCCTGTGCCCCCACACTCAGCCCTGGGCAGCACTTGGGGGGCACGGGCACCCTCAGGGCTCTGCCCACACACACACATACACACATACACCCTGAAAGGCTGGGAGAGGAGGGAGGGAGCCTTACTTTTCTGGCTGGAGTATCCCGGGTAATATCCATAGTAGCCGGTGATGCGCAGGATCCTGTCCTCGATGGTGGCCACGCCGTTGGGTGCTGCCTTCCCATCCATAGAGGGAAGGAGCCGCGCGGGGCGGCCGGGCGGGACGGCGAGCGCAGCCGGCAGGGCAGGAGCAGCNTGTGTGTGTGTGTGTGTGTGAGGGAGCGCCGCTGCCACCCGCCCTGCCTGCGGGGCTGAGCGCGGTGAGCCCGGCTCGGGCAGCGCTGCCCCACGCACCGGCTGGGACAGCACCGGCTCCTGAACTGGTCCTGCAGCTCCAGGCCCTCAGGTCTGACCCCCGCTGGTGTCAGAGGAAGGAGAGAATCCCTTAATTCGGACTCTGAGGTTTCACCACTCCACGCCGTGCATGTCATGGAATGGTTCGGGTTGGGAAGGACCGCAAAGCTCACCCAGTCCCACCCCTGCCATGAGCAGGGACACCTTCCATAGACCAGGCTGCTCCAAGACCTGTCCCACCTGTCCTGGAACACTGCCAGGGATGGAGGGGCAGCCACAGCTTCTTTGTGCCAGGGCTTCCCCACCCTCACAGGGAGGAATTTCTTCCCAATATCCCATCTAGCCCAGCCCTCTGTCTGTAGGCCATTCCCCCTTGTCCTGCCACCCCATGCCCTTGTCCGAAGTCCCTGCCAAGCGCTCTTGGAGTCCCTTTAGGTCCTGGAAGAGGCTGTAAGGTCTTTCCAGAGGCTTCTACTCCCCAGGCTGGACAGCTCCGGCTCTGCCAGCCTGTCCCCATGTCACAGGAGCTCCAGCTCTGATCTGACACCTTCCTCTCATCCCTCCAGAGGAGCCCTGGTCCCTCTCTGTGTCACTTGGAAGCGCTGCCTCAGTGGTGGCAGCTCTGCTATCCCACACTGTGCGAGAGTTCAGCAAGAAAAGGATACCTGCCCTCAGCTACCCAGGCAGATTGTACACCTATTTTAACATCTCTCATTTTGTACAATGTCCACAAAATCCTTGCCTGCATTTGTAAAAAAAAAAAAGAGGTGACAAATTCACCATTTGGCTTTGTTACCCATTCCAGAAGCTAATTCTGTCTCTGGCAACAAATAGGCTTTGAAATACTTGACTTTTTGTGCCGCTGATCCTTGCCACACTTCCCTCTGCTAGACTGAAAGGACCACTAGCAACCAGCCTTTTTTCTTTAAAATGTATTTCTATCCAGTAATGAACCCTTTTTTTTTTTTTGTGGCTGTGTCGTACTTACCTTCACTTACTCCTTTTCCATCCAGTCATTTTCATTAACTGGTACATGAGGAACCCAGTCAAGACATTCCATATCCTTTGCTTCTTCCTCCGCTCACATCCGTTTTTCTCAGTTCTGTGCTTGGCTAAATAAGCTGATGGCACAAAACTGCCTTTTATGAGCACAAACAAATAATAGATGTATTAAAAATAGCCGTTGCTGTGGCTTTGCTCAGGGAGTCATTAGCTGGTTAGTGTTTGCACAGTGCTTTGAAGATCAAGGTTTTCTGGTGTGTGGATGTACATATGAAAATGCACTTGCAATATTAAATACCCTTTTGATCTTGATTTCTTGTCTCTTGCCCTGGTGCTGGGTAATACTAAGGGCAGTTACAAATCAGCAATAAATCAGCCACCAACCACCAAAACAACTCGGGAATTCAAGGCACAGCTCATTTCACAGTTTCCCCATCCCCTTTTAGGCTAGCTATGAAACAAGATCAGTGACTTTTCATGCTTTTCAATGTGCAGATTTTTTTTTAATTTGTCCAACAGTAGCACAGACCCCTGCAGGGCAAATCTACACCAATTGACATAAGACATTTGCTTTTACTTCCAATCTGTGGAGTGCCATAAGCAGCCCTCAGCCCTCCAGGACTTCCCAGACTGTGGAACAGAGCAGCTGAGACCCAAACCAGATATTTGTTGGCTTTGAGGGGTGCTGGGTCAGTAGGAGCTGGTGAGGCTCTAAGCTCTTCTGCAGGATTAAAATTCCCTGTCCTACTTAGGGAAGCACAGTTGATGCAAAAATCACTTGCCTGGTGTGTTGTGTGGAATCTCTGAACAAACCACAAGTCGTTGTCCCCCCCCCCTTTCCCAATTTCACCTCCAGTGGGAGTTGGTGTTATGAGAACATTACCAGCATTGATCTCAGCTTCAAAGTCAAATTTTGGGACTTAAAAGTGTTACTTTGAAGAGAAGGAAAGAAATGGCTGGTTCATTTGAAGGTTAAACTGATGTATCCAGAAACAACTCTAAGCTTCAAGCTTTCCAAACACCTTAGTTCAGGCTTAATTTTTCATCTCCTCTCCTCCTCTTATCCCTAGGCTTTCAAGGACATGCTGTGCATGTTTAAACATCACTAGATGATAATACAAGCAAAGCCATTCTTGAAATTGCTCCTGCCTGTGGTTCCCTTCCAACATCACTCTGTGCAATGGATGCACAGTGATACCTTCTGTCTCATTGAAAGCTTATAATGAATTGCAGCTCTGTATTGTTTCTGAATTCTGACTATGCTGACTATTTTTCTTTTCAGAAAGATCAAGCAAATTGCTTTCTCTGCAATTGGGCTTTTTGCAAGTTACAGTTAGAGATTTGCAGAGGAAACCTCACCGAGCAAAATGTATTAACTACATTTATTACCAAGAAAAAGACCCACGGTGAAGGGCACATGGGGATTTGTTTCCTCTCTTCAAGTCAAGAGGGCCAACAACATCACTATTTGCATAAATATGCTGAAGTGATTTTGCAGAGAGATTTGTGTATTTACCGTTCCGTGACTAAAATTTGAGGGTTGATCCAGAAAAGAGCTTTAAAAGCATCAATTTAACCTGTAGTTTATTGTACAGGGTGAATTTCCCCCAGATTCCCCAAATAATATGTGCCTTTCTCTAAAAGAAAAAAAGAGCCTTTCACCATTACTGGCCATGGAATTTGGCCACAGTGTTTTCAAAAAAAACCCCAGGCCATATGTTTGCAAAAGTAACTTCTCAAGTGAGAGAACAATGTGAATGTCTCCTCATCATCTTGCTGATTCTGCAGACAGTCCCAGTGCCTTTTTTGCTGCTCACAGCTTTCCCAGACAGCCTCAAATAGAAAGGAACAAGAGTCTGGGTGTACTTCACAGCTGCTTTTCAAATCCCACTGGATGGGGCTGTCATGAAAGCACGAGTATCCTCATGTGAGCAGAGCCTGAAGAGGCACACCTTTTCTCCTCTGCCCATTTTCTGGCCACATCACCTCTGGTTTGCTCTCTGTGAGGCAAGAGGCATCATTTCCTCTTTGCAGTTCCTTATTTGTGCTGCAAGATACCCTAAAGACCCAATGGTGATAGCTCAGAGCTCCCCATGTTGGACCCCAAAGGGTCATGGACAGCAGAGAATCAAAGAATGGTTTGGGTTGAAAAAGACTTTAAAATCTCACCTCATTCCACCCCCTGTCATGGGCAGGGACACCTTCCACTATCCCAGGTTGCTCCAAGCCCTGTCCAGCCTGGCCTGGGACACTGCCAGGGAATGGGGCAGCCACGGCTTCTCCAGGTAACCTGTCCCAGGGCCTCCCCACCCTCAAAGGAAAGAATTTCTCCCTAAAATCTAACCTAACCCTGCCCTCTGGCAGTGGGAAGCCATTCCCCCTGTCCTGTCACTGCGTGCCCTTGTGCAAAGTCTCTCTCCAGCTCTCTTAGAGCCCCTTTAGATACTGAAAGCCTCAATAAAGTCACCCTGGAGCCTGAGGACTTCAGGATTTAGGGAAAGATGCAGGGAAGAGTGGTGGCAAAAATGCTTAGAGTTGAAGTGATTGCCTGAGATCCCTTAGCAGATCAACCACAGGCTTTGAGGAACACAACCCAGTTCTTCTCTTTCCCATGCCAGTTCCATGTCCTTCTCCTTCCCTACTCCATCATCCTCCATGTCCCTCCCCAGTCCACCTGAATTGAGAGAAAGGGGATATTTTTCACCATGAGCTGAGGTTGCTGCCAATCCTGTCATCTCATCTCTTTGAGGAGGCTCTGCCCTGTGTTGTTATGAGGATTGAGAGAAAAAAGAAAAAACAACAGGCAGCTTTGGTCTGTCATGCAGCTTACCTGTGGGCCAGTGAATGTGTGGAAAGGAGAAAAAAGGACTCGCACAGAGAGGATTGTTTAATGCCAAGTGAGAGTTTTAAGTGAAAAATTAATTGCAAGTTGATCATTCCAAATTAGCTGTTTTCATCCTTCCAATAAGTGTATATTTTTTAAACAAGAATGTGTCATTTTGGCTTGGATTATACCTTAACAAGAACCTTTAAAAAGTCATGGCCAAGAGGATTTCTCTCCTGTCATTTGGAAAAAGTATTTTGTGTGTTATGGATCCAGTTCTCCTTTCAGACAAGTCACACTGGTGTAAAACCAGCATAAACATGAAGAAGCTGGACCCATAGATAGGGAAAAGAAAATCTGTAGTGTTTGAAGTTCCTTTAATTGTCCTCTGAAGTGGCACCATGAAAGTCACTGGAGCAAAGCCAGCTCTTGCTTAATCTGCCTCATGCACACCAGGAATGAAGGATGGGCTCAAGGTCAAAAGGACTCACTGGCAATATGGAATTATTTAGTGTAAAGATGCCTCAAGTTGGCAGCTCAGTTTTAAGAGCTTTTCCTCTCTCTGAACACTGGGGAGATTCCAGCTTGGACCAAAATTTGAAACCCAGTTCCAATACAATTCAGAGCATCACCAGATATTAACAGGATTTGATTTGGCAACGAGCAAGGCAGTTTTTAATGCCAGTTGATTTCATTGATGGGAGGCAGAACAAGAAACAATCAATTCTTTCTGAAACCATGACACAAAGAAGGCATTAAGGATGGAGGAGAAAGCTGCCAGAGCAGTCTGCAGGTTCCAAAGCAGTTTGTATGGATAATCCATGCTCTGATCCACCTGGGACACCAGCAATCTGGGGGGCAATTAACAATTGCCCCCATGCTGTATAAAAATGAAAGCCCCCAGCTCAGTGCATTCACTCTAACTAAAGGCAGCAAGAAAGGAGCTCTCAGGGCACTCATCATTTTTGTTTGCAAATAGCAAGGGGACGTAGTTATTCCTCTGAGCCCACACTCAAACATTTTGCAAAGTCTCTCTCTTAGCAGTAGCACTGTCAATGTATTGATGCCAGTTTCAAAGGGAGGGAAGCAGAGAAGAGACTCAGTTGAAATTGCAGCTGTTGCTGCAGGTATTTGCTCCCTAAGGATCATCTAAGCAGTCTCAGTGACAAAATAATACTAACAGTTACAGAACTCCATATAAATGCAAATAGCACATGGCCACTGTGTTCTGCATCACTTAAGATGGGCTGAGACCTGCTTTTACAAAGTACTGATCATGTTTTTGCCTTTCCCTTTAGCAGCTAGAGATACACAGCAGTATCCATTGCTCTACTTTTTCAACTCCCACTTCTTCAGCAGTGTCTGAGAATGATAAACCACCACAACTAAATTCTTTTGCTCTTTTCAGCAGAGCTGAGGCCATGTGTACCAGCAGATCTTTCTTGGGAGTAGTGAGAATTCAGATTGACAGAGTCTGCTGAACTTCCAGATTCCAGTGTGACTGCAGTGGTAGGGATAGGAAAATGAAATCATTATTTGCACAGGACATGGGGTACTTTTTGGAATAAATCTTGGTTGGAATTTCCAAGGAAACACTTCCCTTCCCATTCAAACCAGGACTTGATCCCTGAACAATCTTTGGAACTGGAGTTCTATGCTGTGGCTCAGGACTCAGCTGGGATGAGACCCACACCAGTTTCTTGAGCACCTGGTAAGATTTTGTATATTAATCCCTGCTCCTGGATCTAGAGGCTGGAAGTGACCAGGCAGATGCACTGACAGGGAAGTGTCTGGATTGGATGGTTGGTGGTCAGGACAATACTGAGCTCATGATGTGGTGTCAGAAATCTCTTCTGAGATTGTCTGTGATGGTTTTTCAATGGCTTTTGACATCAGCAGGACCCGGAATGTAGCACACACAAGAAATCTGCACTACTGGGCATTTTTACAAGGCAGCTTTCTTGCAAATGATAAACTCCTGGCTCTTTCAATTCGTCTGCACCTATGAAGTTTCCCAGATGGTGTTTTGAGGAGATAAAAAGTTCATGAAAAGTAGCATGAAAAACTCAAAAATCTCTACCACCTCCTGGTGGCAGAGATTTCCTGTGTGTGTACACAGGAGAGATGCTGATGGGCTGAGGCCTGATCATCTCACATGACTACCAAGGTTTTGGTCTCTTCAGATCTGTTCTATAGTTCCTCAAACTTCCCAGTGATACGTAAGGAATTGTCCTCAGCTTTTCCTTCCCACACTTCTCCCTGCCTACATCAGACCAGTTCTTTCAGGCTGCTCCACACTCTGGACAGTAAAGCCAAGATGAAAGATCACCCCTTCTGCCTCGTTCCTTTTGGAATATCTTGTGCTGTTGGAGAAAGTGATCCTTCCACACCCACTCTCAAAACATGGAGATTGAAACAAGTGATGTGACTTGGCCCCAGCAATAAAATGAGTCCTGTCCCCCTGCCCTTCACAGGTCCTTCAGATCATCCTGTAGAAGGACGGAGGTTCAGCTGCTTCTGATGTCCCAGACTGAATCAGAGCACATCCAAAATTGCTCTGAAGTTTTGTGTGAATGAAGCCCTCAGTGTCACCACTAAATACCTGAGTGACTTGGCTTGGGAAAAAACATCATCCTGGTGCTTCTGAAGGCTGGGATGTCTCATCCTGAGTCACTTCCAGGAGGCACAAGAGCAGGCTGTTGCTGTATCCCAAGGCTGGAATTGGTGATTGCGTGTTCTGAATTATTCAAATTGTACCTGGAATGGGATAGGGCAGCACAACCCAACAGAAGCTGGGGGCATGCATTCAGATTAGCACTCAGATTACATGTGTGCATGCATATCTCCTTTCAAAACATTCTGGTCAGTCAGGAAGGTAAATATGTGGAGAAAGAAAATCTCCCAGGCTGGGGATGGTACTTTTAGCTGTGCTCTGCTTTCCCTGTCAGCCTTGGGAGGGTGGTACATCACCCTTTGGAGCAGTACAGCTGCAAGCTGGGTCTTTTTGCTCTTGGGAATGAGGTTTTTATGGCGTGAACTGTCTGTGGAGGTGAGGTTGATTTTTATCCTTTGCTTCCCATCTGTTTGCCATGCTGGGCTAAGTCAAGCAGATCACAATCAGCCCTCACTGCCCAGCCCCAGCCTGCTGGCTTTGTCATATTGCCAGCAGCTCTGACATCCCTGACCCCTCTGCAGAAGGAGCTCATGGATTCAGATTGCCTGCATGTGCTCCAGTCGTGTTTGTCACATTTTTGCACCCTTGCCATGTGACAGGTCTGGCTGGAGCCCTGCACACCTCATGCCAGGTTTGCAGCCCAGTGCTGTCGACTCTCTTCTGCCTCACCAGTGGACATGCAGGACTTGTGCCTGCTGTGATGCTCCACATGTAGCCCCAGCAGCAGCACTGCATCACTCCCATCACTCCCAAAGTCCCTGACAAAGGAGCCCAGTTCTCTTCCCCCAAAGAACCCCAGGAACTCAACCCAGTGTCCTTACCCAGGTCTCATCACATTCTGCAGCCCCAGAGTATTCACTCCTGAATCTCATCTGCCTCCAATCTGAGATATTTCATGACATTAAAAACAAAACTGGAACAGTCTGACCAGTACCCTAAAAAAAAAAAAAAAAAAGAGCTTTTTCCTCATTTCCTTTGCAAATATGCAAAGGCTATTTGGAGACTTTATTCTTCCTCCTCTGCAGCTGCTTCTTAGCCATGGGAGAAAACCTACATCAACTGACCCTTTGTCTAAAGGATCAGTGGGTAAAGCCTGCATTTTACAATCTGGCTTCTCTCTGGAAATTGCTTGGATTAGACACTTGTGTAGGAAAAGAAATCTGGTATCCCACTCCCTCTGCTGGTACAACTTTTCAGCCTTTACCTTGTACCAAAGGCAAAGCTGTTCTAGTGCTGTTTCCAGCACTTGCTCTTGGAGATCTATCCCTGTGTCCAAGGAGAAAGCTTGGGAGGGGCAACAGATCTCTTCTGCAGATTTCATTTTTCTAATGAAAACCAAGTTTTTCCCAGCATATTTTATGGCTGTCTCTGAAGTTTCTGCATGAGCTCTTCTATTTGGAGATTTATTTCTGTGTCCACAGAGATGCCTGCTGCTACCCAGACTTTTCTGATGGTATTTGTTCCTGCTTCCATTAGCATTTAAAAACTTCTTCCTTCAAGATCTCCCTGTCTGCTGCTTGGTTCTTTTCTGTGCTTCAGCCCTCAGAGGTAGGATCCCACTGTAGATCTCTCATTTTCTCCTTCTAACTGGTATTTTATTCAGAGAGCTTTCCACACTGCCAACAAGCCCTGGGCAACCTTTCCATCTGATATTCTTATTTATAGCAAAGCTCCTTATCCCGTGTTTGTCAAATGCCACACATTTTTTAAAAAATTTAAATTGCCAGTAGGAAAATGGCAATATGGCTCTTCCTGTAGTGATCACACACATTACACTGAAGTCATTTAAGTGGGGTCTTTGGTCTTCACAGTGATAAGAGTTTGGCTTGTATTTCTAATAGGACCTTAAAATTCCAGCACAGACCAACCTATTCCGCAGCCAGAATGAGCTGTCATGTTGAAATATCCAGAAAACATCCAAACTGATTGCTATTCATCATATAAATTATGAAACCTTTCATCAGGAACAGAGCCAGCTGTTACCATTTTTAGCCAAATATATTACTTTTAAATTGTAACACTTCATGCTGTTTTCCAGAGTAATGCAACTTACCAATGTTTTCAGTGTCTGGAGGTGATTCATTTTTTGCTGCTCCCTCTTGCCATATGCGAATCATTATCTTTACCAACAAACAAACAAACAAACAACAACAAAACAAAACAAAACAAAAACAACAAAAAAAAAACAACAAAAAAAACCAAACCAAAACAAAACAAAAAAGACCAAAACAAAACAAAAAAAAACAAACACCTCCAGAATTTTTCTTTACTCAGGAATAACAAAAGTTCAATTCATATCCAAGACTGCTTGCAGCATCGTTTTTCAATGACAAAAATGGTACTTGGGGAGGCACTGAGATCTATGTGAAAGGGTACAACAAAGCACTGGTTCTGTAGAAGGGATTTTTATTTTATTTTCTATTTTTTAATATGATACTTGGCAGAAGTCACACTTTAGGGCAAGAAACCTCCTACTGTGACAGCCAGGACAGTGCTGGGTTTCTGTTTCAAGTGTAACATGGAGGTGACACATTTGCTTGTATAATCTCCAAGAGACATTAATTTACTAAACTCAGGGCTGTGACCATTATACTATTGAAATGTGGAGAAGTAATAACCATTTCCTATCATTTGGTGTGCAAAATGACTTGTTTCCAGTCCTTTTCCTTTGTTTTTAATAAATGGCCTCCCTGTGTACTATTCAATTGTAGTATAAATCCAATGTTTCTATTTCGAGGAGATGTCGTTGAGTATCCGAAGCTTCTGTTGATACTTTTGATTTATTACATCAGGAACAGGGACTATAAGGTTAAGGTTGTGAGGCCAAGCACTAAAAGGTTCAGAAGCAGCAGACTTCAGGTTGTGTGTGCCATCAGGACTGTGCTGGGTGGGCTTTTACCACCTGTGAAATCATTCCTGGTACTGACCCTGCTGTTCTGAAGCAGCCCTGACAAGCCCTGCCTTTTGCAGCTGCCCCACTTCCAAAAGCTGTGTTATTAACGGTAAAGTCATGTTATGGTAAAGTTATTTATGCCCAGTTTGAAGGGTGGCTCTTCCTCTTCATCCCCTTCATCCCCCTTGTCTTGCACACAGAGCCATCCCCATCCTTCCTTCCACACACATCCCCTCTCACATCTCCAAGGTTTAAAAAGTAGCACAGCCTCAAAGCTGGCTTTTACTTATCCTCCCATATTCCATGAAATTACTGTACACTAGTTTTCCTGCAAGTCTTTTACCTCCTGGAGCTGCTGACACAGTGGGGACAAGACACTGAGTGATTTTTTTTCCATGCTCTGTGTGAGAGCTGAGCCCCTGTTTCCCACACAGCACCAAACCTCTGCACTGAACTGAACATGAATTATTCCCTGTGGGACTTTTCTGTGTTGCTCATCACATGAGAAACTGGGAGTTTTGCAAACAAAACGACTTTCTAGACTTCACAATGTACCACTAGCATGGAAAGCCCTCATTTTACACACAGGGAAGAAGGTGCAGAGAGAAAAGTACCAATTTTCCAGATATTTAACTGTGGTTTAGCACTTTCTGTACTCAAGGTACTCAGTGGTAACTTGGAGAGCTCAAGAAATCCCCAGATCAAGACTACTGGGTGTCTGAGTGGACCTCACAAAACAAATCACTGATAATCACTGACCACAGGGGATCAGAAACTTGCTTATCATCCCTCCTCCTGCTTTGGTTGCCTTGCCTGGCAATGAAACACGAAATAACAAAGGCTTTGCTTTCTTGGAGCAAAAATCAATCTCCTTAACAGAACCTGAGAGACCAAAGCTCTGGGACAGCATCACTCAGTGAGATCCAGGAGGGAAACCAGACCAAAATTATGTAGTGCAGACAAAGATACATCATGTCTGTGTTAAAAAAAAACCAAACAACCGAAACCAAACAGAAATACAAGCAACCACTTTGAAAAGTAGCCTCAAAATGCTACTTAAGAGATTACAAGAACATCAAATGAAACCCAGAGGAATCTGTAATATGCAGAATTATTATGGAAGCTGAGGGAACACTTGTGGCTTTCAAGCATTTGTAATTCCTTTTCAGTGTCAGCAAAGTCGATGCCAGTTGTGTTCCAAAGGGCTGGGCTGTCCCTCTTCCTGTGCCATCTCCACTCTGCACCCCTCCACCTTCCTCTGCTCCCTTCTGGATCTGCCTCTTATCTTTCCAGGACACCAGCTGCTGCTCATGTGCTTTTCCAACACTGAGCCAGAGAACCCAGCTTTTTGCTGGCTTGATCACAAGCTGGGCTCCTCAGCTTGTACCTGAAAGGATTTATCTTCCTACAAGCCTTGTGCCAGTCAATTCCAAGGAGAACTTGTCAGAAGGGGTGAGAAGAATTATCGAACCTTCCTTTAGCTGTTCCAAACATCCTTGTTAAGTCTAAACCGAATCTTAGCATTCCTGCTGCAATTAAGGGAGAAAGATAACCAGTTCCATAGGGTGCTTCATCCCATCCTGATTCAAATGCCTCAGACAGGTGGCAAGATGTTTTTCTATGATTGCTAAGCTGCATCTAAAAGACTTTTCTCCCCTAATTTTTCTGAATGACTGTAGGTATTTCTATAAACACAGTTTTACAACAAGAAGTTCCTCACATTAAAATGCATATTATGAAAGGAAATTTATTTTGCTTCTTTAAACCTCCCGCTTAACCACTTGATAGTGCCCCTTTTCTTTTCATTCTGAGAAACAGTGTTGAACTGTTCCCTTAAATCTTCTCCATGCTCCTGCTGCTTTCACATGACTCCATCATATTCTCTCCCTTTTAATCTCTGCTCCAGACTGAAGGGTCTTATTTACTCCCCTTTTCCTTGCACAGAAGTTGTTCCGTATCTTTGGCCATCTCTGATGCCCTTCACTGTGCCTTTCTCTAGTCTGTTTTATCTGAGATGTCCTTTGTGAGCTGGGGGAGCAGCACTGCACACAACCTGATGCAGACACACTGTGGATGTGCAGGAAAAGCCAAGTGAGGGTTTCTGATTTGTTGTCTTACTAATAACCCTCCCATGCTGTTTTCATTTTGAGCACCTCTGGAAGTGTTGCCACAGCTTTTAAGATTTCTTTTCTGGATTGTAGCAGCCAACTTACAGCTTCTCTTTATAAATGCTTTGTAAGAATTTATTCCTCTGTATATACTACCTTTGAATGCCATCTTGGATTTTACCATTTCATTAGTATCTAAAGATCCTTTACTTACCATTTCTCTGCATTTTAACCACCCTGAGGGAAGGATGTTTGATGACACCCTGAATAGGTGCCTGTCATTCAGCATCATGTCCTAACTGGTACTTCAAGGAAAATTAAACAAAAAAAAATTCAGAAGTCTTAGAAAGCATCACAATAATTTCCATGATTTGGGACTCATGAGAAATGTCTGGCTGCCAGTGTGACTTTAGGCCAAATTTCGACTCCTCTTGCCTCAGGCTCCTTCAGCTATGGAACAAAAGATGCATTTTGAGTGCATGGCAGAGGCCAGAGAACTTTGTCCAGCTGTTTCCAAGTTCAGCCTCCCAGGCTGCCATGTCCTCAGTGTGATCTCCTGTCTCCCTGAGATTTCTCCTAATGGAGGATATCAAAATGACTCTCCCAAAGGGACAGTTACTGTCACCATGGAAAAACAAATAATTCCACCTTATATTCTCCTACTGAACCCAAAGCAGAGCGAGGGACTAAGAAGAAATTATCCCAGCCAATATCAGGACATAAACCTGAGTTTATATACTCCCTTAAAAGTTTACTCTCCTTTGTAAGTACCTTGTAGGTCTGCAGAGGATGATTTATATCCATTATAAGTTTTCATTTCAGATCTAATTACCCACTCCCGTAGGCTGGGGAGCAAAGGGTAAGGTTCCATGAACAGGAGATGTGAAGGAAGGATAAACCGCTGAATGCCCAGGCCAGATCCAGCAAGGATCCTCTGAAAAGTCCCTCTTCAGCTCTCTCATAGCCCCTTCAGGTACTGAAAGGCTGTTTTTCCTTGCTTCCCTAGCTATTTCCCTAATATTTCCAAGCCACACTGCACAGTTTGCCAAAGCCAGTCTTTCTAAGCCTTTGTTTCAAGATTCACTTGCACTAAGGGACATTTGGGAGCAATTAGAGTGGCTTTTACAAACCACTCATTTTTCTATTTGCAGTTCAGATCCTGATAGTAAATATGACAAAGGGGCACTAAACCTTTAAGTAGCTCAAAGTATTGCTGTGCTCAGAGCAAGGCAAACTGAAAGGGAAGCCAGAAGAATACTTATGCAGACCATGTTACCAGAAACATTTAAGGGGACTGCATTTATAAAGAAAAATTCTTACAGTCAGTTATTAGCCAATAAGTGGAGCAGTTCATTGGCAGAGACACAGAAATACACAGCAGGCTACTGGAGCTCTTAGGGAAAATACAATTGACTTGGTAACAAAATTAAATATACTAGATCTATAATAACTGTGAGCAGTTTATAGTAAACCCAAAGGGAGTATTAAGAATTCAACCCATCAATCATCACAGCATGTAACCACCCCTGGACAACATTTCTAAGAACCTGTTTGTAATTTTATGCCTGTTCCAGTTACAATATGAATAAAGCTTATCTGTGATTGATTTTTACTGCTATGACTCCTTGAATTTCAGTTCTTCACACTAGTGATTTAATTTCACATTTGGATATTCTTGGTCTTTGCACACGTATGAACTGTTGCAGTGTTGTTGCAAACCCACTGGGTTATTTCCACCTCTGCCAAATAAATTTTGACAAGGTTTTTACCAAAATGCAACTCGCTTTCTCCATCAGAAAAATCTGGATAATGGTTTGACTTCTAATTACAAACAACTGGAGACCTAAGGCTGCTTAATGAAAATGTGTTGGCAGTGCTGCAGCCACCTCTCCTTTTGCCTCACCTAAAGTAATCATGAGTAATGCCACAAACTTGGTGAAGTTTTTATGGTAAAATCCCAGCAAGAGAGAAGATGCATTTCCAATCATTCTAAAAAATATATTTCCATAAGATTGCAGCTTACAGAAATCAATCCTGTGGAAAAAAAAAAATTGCTGCCTGCTTTGTTTTGCCATGATAATCCAGTTTGGGCTCCACAGTGGTGATTTGAAATTGCAACACGTTCACTCAGCAGGTTTTCATTCTCCACAGATTCCCTTCTGCACCACAGGACAGAGGAACTCACCCTGTCTCAGCCCTGTAAGGAGGCTCCACACCTTCTGCCATGAGAGGTGCCCTCAAAATGCAGCTCCC
This sequence comes from Rhabdornis inornatus, assembly GCA_013397075.1. Taxonomy (NCBI): domain Eukaryota; kingdom Metazoa; phylum Chordata; class Aves; order Passeriformes; family Rhabdornithidae; genus Rhabdornis; species Rhabdornis inornatus. The sequence continues at coordinate 403,046 of VWZS01003073.1, read as the reverse complement.
TGCTTTATCTGCCCTTACAACTCAGATTAATTCCTTTCTCTCACCATGGATAAATCCCAGCAGTGACAGAGTCCTGACCTGAGTCTTCAGCTGCTCCTGCCAGCTTAACCCCTTACAGTCCCAGCTGAACTGAATTTTTCCATTTGTTCTTCTGGAAAAGATAATGCTCTAAGCCTTCTGTTCAAGACCACTTTATCCCAGGGAGTCAGAAGTGTCTGTAAGTGGAAATCTCAAGTTCCAAAAGACCCTGAGGCTCTGTGATCATTCCTAAATTCACCTCATACTTCAGAGCCCTCCAGGGATGTGCAGCCCCAGCCTGTGCTGGTTCCTTTGCCCCAAGGAAACATGGAGAAACTGCAGTTCCAATGAATTCATACAAGGGGGAGGAGATTTGTAACAACCCAGGGTCTGGAAAACTGCAGAAGCACTTGAGAGGTCAAGTATTGGCCAAGGCCAACTCTGCCTTCTTCTCCCTGTCAGCTTCCCAGTTCCTCATCTTCCCAGTTCCTCATCTTCCCAGCTCCTCCTCACTCTGGCCAGGGGCTGGGAAGGGTCTGATGCTGCCCAGGGTCTGATGAAAATAGTCTTGGAGAGGAGGTTTGGGCTTCTTTTCACATCCATCTCCATTCATAAATCAGGGAAAGTGCTGCAGCAAAATTCCCACAGTTGGGAGCATTTTAAACTCCATTCTCCAGCCAAGGCAGTTCCAGAGAGGAGCTGGAATTGGTCACCCAGCAGGCAGGGTAACCTGGGAGAGGTGTGGGATGGGGATCTGAGGAGCAGGAGTGAAAGTTTTTGCTGGGGATGTTTTGATCCCAGCACTGTGTTTCCTTTGGAAATATCAAAGGCTCACCTCCTGCAGTTTCCTCTCTAGGTCTGCTCAGCAATCACCCAGAAAGCAAAAAACAGAAAGAAAGAAAATTGCCACAGCCCTCTAACCATTGGTTTTCCAAAGCATTATTCAGGGGGAAAACCCACATCAGATGCTCTCTAGGGTGAAAAAATAAAATTGTTTCCATTCCCATGGCATTTGGAAAACACATCTATTGACTGAGCTCTCAGAGAACAGGGGCTGTCTGTGCCCCAAACCAGGGCCCACAGGGACACTCCAAAAAGCTTTCCCAGCACCAGGAGTGTGGCACAGGCCAGTGGCGAGAGAGGCACAGACCTTGAATAAGAAATGTATTTTACAGTCCACAGGACAAGGCACCAGCTCAGGTAATGCAGAGCATCATCCAGGACAGCCCAGAGTGACCCTTATTAGTCTGAATTGTGCTTTTGGATCACTCCAGGGACTTGAGCAGATCCTTTTACACTGCTCAGGGTGGCATGAGCTTGCTTCCTTTAGCAGAACCAAACCCTATCTTCCTTTTTTTCACTGCTTTCCCTCTGCCTTCACCACCAACCCTCAATCCAAGGATTGGCAGTAGGTCAAGGGAAGAATCTACAAGCTCTCAGGTTGGCTGATGGTTTATTTCTCACCCAGGTAATTCCCTAATCCAAATGCACAGCAGTGGAGGGTCCATGGGGGTGCTCCAGCAGACATTCGTTAGCTGCCAGTGCTGGAGAGGCTCCTCCACTCTTGGGAGAAACCAAATCCTGGAAGCTGTGCAGGTGATCTGAGGGTGACAAAGATGCTCCCAGGGTGGATCCTGTTCTCTGCAAGGGTCTTTCATAAATACAGCTAAATGAAGTCATGAAACATTGCTGCTTAATCTCATTGGAGAAAGGCTGTGCTGCTGCTCAGAGCTAGTGATGACTCCCCTGGCACTTGGCAGGTTTTTAAAAGCAGCAAAAAAAATCCTGTTGCCTTCTGAGCAGGCACAGCCATATCTATTTTAAAAATGTAATGTGCATTCTCTCAGGGAAATGCTCAGCTGTCAAGCAGAGCAGGTGACAGCAGCATTTGATCTATGGACTCTAGAGCTACTGATGGACATCGTGTCTTTTATGGGCAGTTAGGTGCCTCTTCTTGTCTGTATTCAGCAAATTATCTCATTTGCAGCAGTTACTATTTTTGTGTGCTTTTAAATAGACCATTGAAACAATGGTTCAATCTCCAGGCTCACCAGGAGCCACCACAAATTGACAGATGGGCTGCAAGGACAGTGTGAACAGGCTCTGTGGCCATGACAGCATTTGGTGACTGCAACATCCCCATCCCAAATGAGAGCTTCTTCAGGAGAGCAGCAGAGCATCTCTGATTGAGACAAGCTGCTCCTCAGCAGCATCTTCTGATCCATGTTCAGATCCAGGGTGTTTTCTGTGCCCTGAAACACAAACAGCACTCAGTGACACCAGAGCTCTCCAGGCCCATGGCTGAAGCTCTCCTGTGGTAGCACATAAAACCCATGCTGGACCAACATCCTTCTTATTTCCTGGGACCTTTCCCCTCTCTTACATCTACGCATCATCTCAAGCACTCTAAAGCAGAAACCATTATTTTCTTGCCCAGAAAAGTTGTGGCTGACCCACCCCTGGAAGTGTTCCAGGCCAGGTTGGATGGGGCTCTGAGCAGCCTGGGATAGTGGAAGGTGTCCCTGCCCATGGCAGGGAGTGGAACTGGATGAACTTTAAAAGGTCCCTTCCAACCCAAACCATTCTGGGATTTGTGATTTTGTGACACCATGTGTAGTGGTTTTGGTTCGTTAATTTGGAATTTTGTTGCTCTGAGATAGGATTAGGAGGAAGGTAAAACAGGCTTAACTTTAAATGGTACAAAGAGAAACTTTATTACTAGAAACTATAAGAAAAAAAACTTAGAATAAAACTTTAGACCACTTTTCCTTCTCTTGCACACATTTTTTTCTTTCACACTGAAAATGTACAGAAAAAACAACTCAGTCAGTTTACCATTTTTAAAATAGTCTTTTATTAATTTACTTGGAAGAGGAGTCCAACTTATTTCTCCTCTTCCAGGAGGAGACAGGTCTTGACAGGTAAAAATTTCAGGAAACCTTTACAAACCACCACACCATGTCACCACCCAAAGCTGTTTCATGAAGGGAACCCCCAGGCCACCCCCTCCCCTCTGCCTGGATACCACCAGGGATCCCAAATCGCCTGAATCTGCAGTGGAGTGAGGGATGCTGGATGAGCCAGGAGGAGAAGCAAGAGGCAGATCAGCTCTCCCTGCTCCTGTGTGACACTTGGCAAGTCTGAGACTTGAAGTGCCAACAGGCTGCTGAAAGAAAAGGACCTGATTTGCCTTGAAGCAGTGGGAGTTCAGGTTATGTGCAGCCTCTCTCTTTGCCTTGAAAAGCATCTGTTAATAGAGAGGAGTTGGAGGGAGCAGCAGACAAAGAGACATCACAGGCACATCCTCCCCATCAGTGCCACTGCCTTGCCAGGAGGGTTTCTCATGCAGCCCACGCCTGTGATGTGCTATTATATTCCATGAAAAGAAGGGAAAATGTCAAGTTTAGAACATCTTGGCTATTTCCAGAGGTATAATGCTATTACAGTGCTGAGATGACATGCAGTAGAGGCTGCTGCCTGTTCCTAAGAAGCAATTCAGGACCCAGCTCTTCAGGAGTCACCTGAGTAAAAATAAAACCAATCCCAGAATAAGGCAGAAGCTCCCCATTTAGCTCCTTTTATCCATCAGGGTACACAGGGAGGGGATGGTGAAGGGCTCTGACCTCGTGTGACATTTCCCACACTCTGGCATCCCAAAGGCCACTTGTCCCAGGGCAGCCACCAAATTTTTTGTCCTGCCTGTAACTCATTTTCCTGTTGCATCTGCAGCAAGAGAAGAAACTTGGGCCTCATTTCCTGCATCCCAGGTCACTCCTCAACAAATAAATCATCATTCCCCCTCCAAAGGAGCTTAAAAAAGATTCACTAAAGCATTTGCTCTGTGGTCCTTCATGAGATGCTCCAGGTATCCACTTCAGCATCCAGTTTCTCAGGACACCAGCACAGCAGCAACTCCCTTCCTATTGGGGGTATTATTTTGAAGGACAGAATAATCAAACATCACACACAGGTTTTCCTTCAGCTCTGCAAAGAAAATCCCTTTAATCTGAAATATGACACATCCTGGTCAGGTGCAGGAGGGGAAGAGAAAAGAACCAGATCAGAGAGATTTTGCTTTCATGTGGCTACAAGATAAATCATCATCCAGGGCAAGTAAGGGGTGGTAATTGTAACTCCTCTCTGCATTTCCAGCACATCAGAGACCTGTGAGGGCTGGGATGGCTCCAGAGCTACTGAGCCTCCCAGGCTCCAATTACTCCTCTCCCTGCTCTCTGTATCAAAGGCAAAAAATTGCTTTCTTCATGCTAAATGATCTGCAGGGTGGAGGCAAATGGGCAAAAGGACTTGGAGAAATGATTGTGGGCTCTGCTGTGCTCAGGTCTCAGCTGCCTCCTCAGCCCCTTCAGAGGAGGAGGAAGCACAGTAGGAAGGTGTGGGGCTGAAGGTGCAGTGTTTGTACCTCACCCACCCTCTGATGAGCTGCCTGTTTGCTTGAGTAAACAGAAAAAATTAATCTGTGCTCAGTTTGGTCCTTGGACACTCCAATATACCAGAGAGGAAGAAACAAACTGCAGAGAAAAACGTTTTTTGTTCTGACACTGCACTTCCATTTAGGAAAACCACCCTGCAGCACTGACTGTGGTGGGCAGATGGACATGAGCAGGTCAGGGGAGCCATTTGCCCTCTCAGACAAGGAAAAATCAAGGCTGATGAAATTAATTTGGTAGTGGACCACCCAGCAACCTTGTGGCATGGCACCTTCAGTCTCTACATCCCAGCCAGGGTTGGCTTCTCATGACCTGCTGCTCTCCTAAAAGCTGAGACATCCTTTTGTCTCCTGAAACAAGCTTCCCTCCCTCCCACATAGCACAGGACATGCCAGGATGCTCAGCCATGACCAAATGTCTGTCAGGTACTTTTATCTGTTCAGGGCATGCCCTCCCCCTCTCTTAAATCAAATTAAAATGAATTTGTGGAAGGTGTCCCTGCCCAGACACTCCACACTTGCAGTGCCTCTTGTAGTTACACAGCCATGCAAATGTTTCCATCACTGCCTGAAATGTGGCAGCTCCATGGCAATGTCCCTGGGTTTGCTGGATGCAGATTTTAATTAATCTGCAGCATTTCCAGTGCTCAGGTTCGCTTGCTAAATCCAGGCTGATCACTGCACTGATTCCCTTCTCTACTGCATCAATTGTTGATGTCTTGTACACTCATTGGCTGCTGACTAGACCCAAAATTACATATATTGCTTCAATTTTGTCTTACAAGCAGCAGCCATGGGTTTATAACCACAAGAACAGCCAGGTAAGCAAGAGCCTTTCCTTCACTTCACCATTGTTCAGATTCCATGTCCAACCCATAAAGCCACACTAACATTTTATTTCCATAGTGTCAGCTGAGATCCCTCTTCCACAGAAAATTCCCAAACTGTGGTTTCCTCACAAGCACCAGTGTCAGGCTCAGGGTTTGCCATGGCAGTGAAGCTCTCAAGCAATCCACACTGAGATTTGAGCTCCAGGTTTCTGTCAGCCTGGGGTGTCCAGAAGAGTTTTGTGCAGATTCTAATGATGTGGATGCCATTCAGCACCACAAGCCCTGGTGTGGCTCACAGCACTTTGCTTTCTTATAAGGTAAGTGGGAAATTATGTTTTTACTATCTCCTGTCTCCTCAAAGTCTGTACTCTGCTATCCAAAAAAAAAAAAATCCCCCCATGTATCTTCTGCCTCAGTATTTCCACAGTATTTCCTCATCTCCTTTCCACACTCAGATGTTTCAGGGTAATAGTTGTATATTTTTAAGCCCAGCATGCTGACTGCAAAACAAATATCCAATTAAATACTTATTTTTAATAGATGCTGTACAGCTTGCATGCAGCCAAATCCCTTGATTAGCCTTTTGCTTTTCATGCTATTAAGCCACATTCTTCACTTCCAATTCTAGAGGAAAGTCTTCCCTGGATCCCCCTCCTGCAGCCCCTGGCAGTGACCTCCTGCCCAACAGGCAGATCCCGTGAGCCATGGTGGCTTTGGAAGATTTTTCTGTCACTTCCAGCAAGGACAAAGCACCCAACAAACCTCTGCCACCATTCCTCATGCAGTCCATGGTCCAGAGGAGCTGCAGACCTGGCACCCTCCTGCCCATAAATAAATTCCACGTGCCAGCACTGAGGCACAGCTCAGCTTTCCCTCATTCCAGCCTGGATTCAATGATGCATTTTACTACCTCCCTCCTTTCCATTTTAAACCCAACACCAGAGGATTTTTTTTATGCAGGTCTCCTTGGCCATGGCTGTGTCTTGAATATAATATCAATTTTTTTCTAGTTAACCCTTCACTCCTGCTCCTGAAGTGGGGGCAGCTCCAAACTCCTCTGGGATGCAGGACTGACATTGCTGGAGTTTTATTTACTCTCACAAACTACAACACCCCCCCCATCAACTCCCTTAGCTCCTTGTGCTCAAATTACCTTGTTTGTCACCACAAACCCATCCTGGATGTTCATGCAACAGTGCAGCTCACATTTTACAGTCCTGCTGCCGCCCTTGTAACAAAAATCCAATTTCTGGATCTTTTAGTTGAATTTCAGCCTGTATCCAAGTGAGATTTAACCAGACAGGAATGTAATACAGTAAGTCAGTGGAATGGAAGACTTATTTGCTATTTTTTTTAATATTAAAAATGCGAAGTATAAATAATCTGGGGGAAAAAATTAAATCAGAAACCCTGAAATTGCATCCATAATTTCAGATTAAGTTATGGAAAGAATAAAGCACATCTCCATGGGCAGATGATTTCCAGAGGCAAATCAGTAACTTTTGAATGGCATATGGACCAGCAAGAATGAACTTTGGGAAAAGAGATAAAATTGAAAAAATATCTAGCTGACAAATTATTTAAAAGAAGGATTTTTCAGCTTCTTGATCTAAAGTACAGTTAAATCAAGATCTAAACATCTTGACTGCAAATCCCAGGTCAGGTTACAGCCTGATCCTGGCAAATGTTTTCATTATTAAGACTTTGCTTGTGTAAGAGAAGATGTTTTAAATTTACATCAGACACTCTTGATTTAATTCTGAATTTCCTTTTATATTATATGGTCACTTTTTTTGCAGGGATTTAACTTCTCTTTAACACACTATAAATTTTCCCTCTATTAAAGAAAAATAATTCTGTTAACATCAGCCTCTTTTATTGCCCAGTTCCATTTCCTCTGCCTCAGATGAAATGAAATCCTTAGTGAAGAGCCTCATTCACTGTAGTTTACCCTTCCAGTCACTTTGTATTAAAGATTTGGAAAATCAGTAAAAGTACAGCTCCACTCCCCAATGCTGGCCCAACACAGAGGTTAACATTCCTCTTCATGCCTGATGTGCAAGAGCCAGGGGTTTTCTGGGGATATTTTTGGAAAGGGACAGCCACAAGCTGCTGTTAATCTCCATTTATGTCCCTGCACAGCCCAGCTGCAGCCCAGCACTGCCAGGACCTGCTCAGGTCTTTGGCAACTTTTCAGTGTCAGAAAACCACAGGATCAATAAGGTTGGAAAAAACCTCTGAGATCAAGTCTAACCATTCGCCCAGCACTGCCAAGGCCACCCCTAAACCATGTCCCCAAGTGCCACATCCACATGGCTTTAAAATCCCTCCAGGGATAGGGATTCCACCACTGCCCTGGGCAGCCTGTGCCATAAAATTCATGATTCAAACACTTAACAACTCTTTTTATGAAGGAATTTTTCCTCATATCCAACCTAAACCTCCCCTGGTGCAACATGAAGTCATTTCCCCTTGTTCTATGGTTTGTCACTTGGGAGAACAGAACAACTCTCTCTCTCCTGTGAATATTCCTGCCTGGACATCAAGGCTCTGCTGACCTTGGTCTTTCAGCCAATGCTCAGAAGCTTTTTCTGCCAGAAGGAGAGCATGGCACATTTCCATTGCTCTGGGAAGAGATTTTTACCAGGAAATCAGACTAAGACCTAAGCCAAAAAGACTTAAAGTAAACCAGAAAAAAACCACAGTGCCTGGGAGGTGGAAAACATGGGCTGCAAATACCATGTGGAGCACTGGGTGCCCAGCACTTATCATTAAGAAAGGAAACATTTCTGCTGGGAATATCTCTGTTGACTCCCTGCTGCTGGGTGAGACCCAAACCCTTCCCTTGGGGTGGCATCACCACTGGGGAAAAAAAAAGGGTAAACCTCTGTAAGGCTTTAGGAAGTGAGAGTGAACATCCCTGTGCACTGAAATTCTGCCCAACCTCCAAGTGCTTGTGACCCCCACACGTGCAGGGGTTTCACAGGAGGGATGAGATTTGCCTCAAAGTAAAGGAGGTTTTCTGTGCCCTGAGCACAGATCCTGGTGTGTGCCTTTACCTTGCAGGGAATGCCTTTGGTTTGTCCTTCCCAAATGATGAAAACAACCCCAAGCTGGGCTGTCAGTGCTGCTCTGCACAGTCAGAGTCCTGCTGGTGACTGAAACAGGCTGAGCCCTGTGCCACACTCATCCCTGTGCTTTGTTCAGTCCCAAGGAACCCACACAGGGCAGGAACCCCAATGATTTCCAGGACATCCAGCTCATCCTCTCCATCAAGCCATACATAAATGCTGAAAATGCAGGACTTCTGCAGCTTCAGAACAGCTCCACACACACTTTCCTGGGATTTTATTTTTTTATTATGGTCTCTTCTCTCCCCCATTTTCACAAACCCCTGGTTTGGGTGGCAGAGTCAGGGACATTAGAAGGAGAGCAGCTGATGGACAGAGGCTCAGAGTGAGGCAGCGAGATCACAGAGAGTCATTTCCTAAGGAAATAGACCTAGGGGAAAAAAATTGTCATTGTTTATCTTCTTTCAGCAGGTCTTGTTTTTTCATTGGAAAAAGCCAGCAGTGCAGCAAACAGCTTTATGAATATACAGATTGTTTTTGGCAACTACCAATTAGCAAAGAATGTGTTCATGCAATCCCCAAGCAGCTATTTCCCTGGGAATTTCTTGTTTTGAACAAGCCATTTTCCATTAGAGAAAATGCACACAGTGACAAATAGTTCTTGCTGGCCCTTGTCAGTGGAGGGAGATGGGAGAAGGGCAGGCAGACACCCTTTACTGGGGTATGGGAAGATCTGGGCACAGAAAAATCAGGAACAGAACAGAACAGAAAGAAAAAATGTCCTGGTGTGCACAGAGATGTCACTGTTGGGGCTCATTCCTGCAAAACCAAGGGACTTTGGGGTGTTCCTCATCACAGCCTATGGCAAACACCTACTCCAGGTAAATCCTACCCAAAAAGTGCCAGGCTGAGGTTCCCCACGGCTCCTATGACTCTGCAAGCCCAGCCTGGGTCCTTGCAGCCTGGAGAAAGAAACACAGCACTCAAGTCACTCAAAACACAGCACTCAAGTCTTTCAAGCATCACTTCACAGCTCTGCCTGAGACACTGAGTGAACCCCAGATCAGGGAGACGAGGCACTTAGAGTCAGCTATGATGGACAGCTTTTTATTTCCAATGTTTTCATTTAACAAAGTGCTACATTCCATATTACAGGATGAGAAGCTGTTCCTGTCCAAGACAGAAAACCACAGGGAAGCACAAAGAGTGCTCACACCACTCTGTGGCAGCAGTGCAGCCCAGGGAAGCCCCACCAGGGTGAACATCTGGCCTCAGAGACACCTTTAGGAATCAGCAGCTGTGTGGTGGAGGTGCATTCCACCGGGGCAAGAGCTGCCAGGCAGGCTGGTTCCTCCTGTCAGAAACAGGGCTGGAGATGCCAAAGCTGTTGTCTGAAATTCTGGCTTGTGCTGTCAGGAAAATGCAGAAGGGAGGTGAGTGGCTCGTGCTGTGTGCAGTCCAGGGGTGGCTGTTGCTGCAGTGACATTGCTGTGCCAATGTCACCACCCTCAGCACTCAGGGGCTTGCAGCTCACCCAGCACTGAGGATGAGCAGGGCCCTTCTTGGCTGCTTTCCCTGCCCTGCCTCTTCCAGAAGAACCTGCTGGTGTGGCAAGGCAGAGGTGAGGATAAAATCAGCAGTATTAGGGCACTGGAGCTTCAGCTCCCACCTGAACCCCTCCCTTGCTGCCACCTGATCATTTCAAAGGAGTGAATCCCACTCCAGGAGCTGTGCAGAGAAGATTTTTAAGAGCCCAATCCAAAGTCTACTGGCCTTGAACGGGAAGGGAAGGGAAGGGAAGGGAAGGGAAGGGAAGGGAAGGGAAGGGGCTGAGTGGTGCTTGTGCTTTAAGGACCTGCAGACACTGCACTGATGCCAAGGGCACTGCAGGAAACTCTGGCTGAGCTCCAAAGGCTCCCACAAGCTTCCCTCCAGCCAAGGCTGGTTCTGACTGTCCACCTTGCTTCCAGGTTATGGGGACCCTCCAGGGTTGACCAAAACCAACTATTCCACAGAAACCAACTATTCCAAATGGAATCAGCTGGCATCTCTGCACATCTCTGCCAGGTCCCATCCTTGGGTGAAGGATTTCAGAGCCAGAGTCAGGCCTGGCAGTGCAGACAGATCACAAGACAAACCTTTGGGAAATCCACCTAACTCCTAAGCCTGTCTCCAGCAGAGACCACAGAGCCCACACTGAACTGTGCAGGCAACTGGACCTCCCTTCTTGTCGACTTCCAGCATCTCTGCAACCTCTTCTCTGATGGAATTCTGGTTCAGGACCCCCCACAGATGCAGTAAAACCCCACTTCCATCATTCTGACTGGCAGTGCTGCCTTTAATTCCTCAAGTTCAGTATGCTGGAGAGGGAGAAGAGAGACAGGGAAACTGATTGCCCCTGCAGAAAGGCAGTTTTTCCCAAACTGGGGATTTATTAGCACAACAAAAGGCCACAGCACCTCCCCACCCACCTTCCCAATCCATCAAACTGACAACTCATCCGTAAGGATCCTCCTGAGCTGCCAGAGCTGGGGTGCTTCAACCAGCAGCCTTCCTCAGCCATCCCTCCTCCTCCTCCTGACTGACCCAGCAGTTTTATCTGTGTTTTATCAGATTTTTTTTATCCACTTTGCAATCCCCACCATGCCTTACCAGGAATAAATCATCAAAGAGCCCAAGGGACAATATTTCCCAATTCCCAATAATGCAAGACAGCCAGGAATGATCAGCTGGACTATTAATACCTCCCAAGCACCTCCAAGCTCCAGTAGACTTAGGAATGAGAAGGAAATATAGAGACATCGAACTTCATCTTAACTTGGAGTGACTATTTACTGTGTGAGAAAGAGGCCTTTATTTTGGATTTAATGGTGTATTGCCAGTCAGGGCCTGTTAAAGATGTGGGGCTGCTTTTAGCAAGGCAAAATCCTCCTGGTCGAAGTTTCAGGAACAAAAAAAAGAAGGAGAGATACACTGTGGAGCACTGGGGAAGCCTCTCCTGGAGGGATTAGGGCAGGAAGACCCCTCCCAAAATGTTGTGTCCTCAGCCTGCTCCCCACACACCCAGCAGGATGAAAGACTGAGGTACCACATACAGCTGTTGGACTGGAAGACTGAGCTTTAGAGCAGCATTTTGAAACCAGGCTGTCCCACCTGTCCTTGTCCAGGTGGCCCCGTGGGTGTCACAGGAGAGCCCCCGGGCTCTGCTGAGCAGTGCTTGCTCAAAGCTGACCATCACAGCTGAGGATTTAATGTCCTTGACCCTCTCAAGAGACAGCTCAGCTCAGGAGGGGCTTCTCAAGGTCCTCTGTGCCTTACAATCCTACTGACACCTCCACAAGACATCTGTTCACCATCCACCTTCCACCACCTGCCTTTCCACCTTCACAGGACACAGAATCCTGCTCCTGCCCCTCCTCAACCTCCCTTCCCTCCCACTTCTCCAGAGGCTCAGTGGGATTTAATCCCAGCAGATGTGTGCTCTGCCCTTACTTTTCTGATCAGTTCTGCTCTGGTAACAGTCCCTGTTCCTTGCAGGAAGGATGATTCCCCATGGAACAGCAGTTCCCACCTCAGAAACACGGATGTTTTGCATGTCAGACTGAAGTAATCCCACAGTGGGAGGCAGAGACCAATAGTGCAGCCCTTTTCCTGGCTATTTTGACAGCATTTCTGGGCAAAACTACATTATTGTCCCCTGCTCTGTGCCTGTGACACCTCAAGCACTGTCTCCCTCAGTGCTCAGGACTAACAGGGCACCTCCACAACACCCTGCATCCATCTGTGCTGTCCCTACAGCCAGGGGTTCCCAGCGTGGCCAATCTCAGCCTCCACAGCTGACATCTCTCCAGCTCTTGCTGTTTTCCCACTACTAGCCACAAATCCCTCAACAGGGACTGCCACCTGCTCCCCAACCTTCAGTGCCTTTCTATTCCATGGTTTGCAGGCCACTTGCCAAGGGAATCTGTGGCTGCCCCATCCCTGGAAGTTCTCCAGGCCAGACTGGATGAGGCTTGGAGCAACCCGGTCTAGTGGAAGGTGTCAGGGTTGGAACCAGGTCCCTTGAAAGTCCTTTCCAACCCAAAGCATTCTGTGAGACAAGACCCATCCAGATCCCCCAAGGGTGCTGTTGTTCACACAGCTTTCAGGGGCTGAAAAATGCACTTTCCAGTGGGGTAAAGGGGTACAGAGGCTCCACTGCCATCCCTATGGGAATGCAGCCTTGAAAAGAGATGAACCTGGAGCTAGTGTCCTTCCAGAGGAGGCAGAAGCTGGGGAAGTCTCTGACCTGCCTCTCCTCTCTCCTCCTTGCATACTGACCAAAAGCAAGACCACCCATCAGTAGGTGAGCGCTGGTATTTATTGTGCTGTAACAGACAGTGCTGGTTGGAAACGGACAAGGAATTTCGAGGTGGAATCAGGTATTGAGGCCATTCCTGTGTGTCTCCAAGCAGTGTGGAGCAGAGCTGAAGGAGAAAGGGGTGAGAGTGAGGGCACCCAAGGGCAGAAATGTGCTTCAAACTGTACCAAGAACCCTGTACACGGGCACTTCTCGGGCAGCCAGGGATACAGTTCAGGCTCACAACTCATTAATTAAGCAGAGCAGCTAATCTTAGCACTAATGAACTCTAGCTCAGGTAATGTAACATTTAAAAATGAATTGGACAGAAGTCATTCACAGTAAAGATTTCCATTCCTGGGATGGGTGAGAGCTATTGTTATGATTAGATTACTGCCAGCCAGGACCAAGACAGTACACCAGGGCAAGAGGAAAATCATCATCCACATGGAGCAGCTCCAGCTGTGGCTCTGAATGAGGCGCCGGGGGCGAGTGTGACATCTCCACTACTGTATCAAAACAAACATCACGGTGGCACACGTAGAGCATAGCATTGTCATTGTCACTGTCACTGGGGACACCACCCCTGCCCGGGGCAGCCCAGGGAGCAGCAGTGCAGCAGAAAAGTCGCTTGTTCTTCTTCTCCCCCTCTCTCCTCTGCGAAGTCACGGGCTCTCCCAAGGGCACTGCAGTTCCACTCAAAATTCATCTTCAGAGCTGTCAGCCAAGAGCATGACTCGGTCCTGCATGCTGTTAAATTCCCTCTGCTGGGGGAGGAAAACAAACATCAGAGAGGCCCACGTGCAAAAAGGAACAAAATGAAGAGATTTTGGATGCCCCCATCCCATAACTGAGGTGCCCTGGACACTCCAGCTCAGACAGACCCTACCCAGGCTGGGTTGGCTTTACAGCCAGCAGGGTTCACAGTTTCCATACCTGCCCTGGGCAGCTTCCATACCTTCCTTTTGTGTCTCTTTGAGCCGTTTCTCCTGCGGCGATTCATGATCTTGATGCTGTAGAGTGCTCCCAGGATGAAGAGGGCTCCGGCGATTCCAACTCCCACAGGAACCAGCATCCCTGACATGTATCCTGCCTGCATGGAAAACAGAGGAGCAGAGCAACACTCCCCAAACCATCCTTTCAGAGCCATTTTCATCTGCCAAGGACTGCAATATATCCCTGCAGTGGTTTCCTCAAAGTTTTTTGGATTTGAGCCCCCATCACCTTCCTGCACGGGATAATTCCTGCTTCCAGGGACTAAGCAAGCTCCAACCAGCCCCACTCCAGGAGCAAGCTGGTCAGCACAACTCAGCTTTTCCTGACAGATATTCACTGGTGACAGCTCAGACCCTGCAGTGCTTGCCTGCCTTCAGGAGAGGGAATAATTTGGGTGAAGTGTCTCAACAGGGATGCAGGCGTGAAGGAAAACCTTGGTTGCCAAAGGAGGGTGATCCCGAGCCACTCCTCAGCTTTGTACTCAAAATCTTTGACCCAAACACACTTTGGCTTTGCATGGGAAGGGGTCCCCTGCATGGCAGCAGGGTGAAAACACAGAGGAAGGGCACACACCCCTTCAGCTGGCCTTAAGGAGATCACAGCAAAAGTAAACCAGCCCTAATTCAATGGCTGTGATCTATATGTTTGCACTGCTCATTAAAATAAAAAAAAATACAGGCAGTATGACTAATCTAAAATTACACATCTAAGCACTTTAAATCCTCAGGAAAATTTCCCAAGTGCTTGTTATTTTGTATTTTACTGCTTTAAATGAAAACAAACTTCAGTTTTAAAGTGCTAGAATCCTCATCTAATTTTGGACTGGTGGGCTCAGTGTTGCAAGGGAGGCAGGTACAGCCTGGCTCTCCTCACACTGCAGCCAGAGTCCTCTGCTGTGCCACTACAGCTTCACCCCCCAAAATAGATTTTACACCTGCCAAGGGACACAGGCACCAATTCTATCAGACAGCTCCTAGTGAGACTCAGCCCATTGCTTACAACCACTTGTCTTCATCTGTGCTCTCAAAATACAACACAGCACACACACCATAATTACTTCTCTTCCATAATCCACTGAGTGGGAGGGGAAAAAAAAAAAAAGCTATTCAGGTGCACTACCCTGCCTTTGTACACTTACCTGGAGAATGAAAATAGCTGCTTTCATCTGGCAGGCACAACACCAAGGAGGGCTGGTTTGCTCCCCCAAGCCCCTCCAGATCCTGCTCAGTGCTTTAAATAGTAACAGCTCCGTGTCTGGATCCCAAAGCTTGAGGGATCTGCAGCTGCATCATTCAGATTCCCCAAACACCCTCCCAGAACACCCAGCCCTGCTCAACTCAGGTGCTGGGAAGGGGCTGCATCCCTGAGCCCAGCTCCCAAAAAAGGAGGTTAGTGAGGACACAGCTTAAGGCTGTGTCTCTGTGAGGCAATTAAGGTGCCTTAATTGGGTGACCTAATTAGTGCAGTGTGGGGTTTTCTATTTCTGGAACTTTGCTGCTGGCTTGGGCAGTGAGGGGAGGCTGCAAATGGCTTTGAGCTGCTGCCCAGCTGAGTTTCCATGTCAGAAATCACAGTGAGCTCCTCAGCCTGTCTGTGAGCCTTCATCACACCTGAACAGCCCATGGCCTTTTACAGGTTTCCCCCAGATCAATGTTCTATACCCCAAAAACCTGTGATGTGATGCAAATCCACCCCTCCTGTGTCTTGCAGCCCAACTTCTGAGGGCTTCTGCACTTTCTTGATAGAAAACCCCACTTTACAGGCCAAAGCCACATTTTTACCCCTTTATGGGGAAGATGTAGCTTCTTTAGGGATGCTTTTAATACACCCAATCCATGTTCATGACCTTCCTGGCCCTGCTGGGCTTTGAGATAACACCACGAGAACTTGAGAGGAACTTCATGTCCATTATTTGCCACACCAAATGCAGCATTTGCACAGTGATTGCAGGAGACCAGACCTAAATCTGCCCCTGTTCTCCTGGCCCCCCAGTCCCCACACCTGAGGGACAGGCAAGGACACATCTCTCAGAGATGGGCCATTGTGTGCTGGAATCCTCTTCTGGGTGGAGGGATTATAAAACAGAGCACAGGGACAAAAGAGAGGGGCACATAAGACTGGTGAAAAACTCAACTAGGAAGAGGTGGGAGTGAAAAGGTTTATTTACAAGTGATCTGCTACACCAAATCAACTGGTTGGGAGTGAGGGGGGAGTGTTTTTGTTGGGCTTTTCTAAGGAAAAATGTGAGCCAGGTGAAGGCTCTGCTGTTCCTCAAAGGAGGGAGGTGGCTCAGGAGTGGACACCAGTGGATCCCCAGGTACACCAGTGCTTGTGCTGGCCACTGCCACATGCTCCAGGACCTGCCTGCACGAGGCTCAGACTCTGCAGAGCTCTGCTGGAGACAGAACAGGCAGCCCCTCTGCCACAGGGAAGGACACAGGTGGCCAGCAAGGTGACAAGAGGAAAGATGTGAGAGCTTCAGTGAGAAGACCCTGATGTCCCCAAGCTGGTGCTGTGCCACGTGCTGGCATGAGCAGGTGACCTGTGCATGCTGCAATCCCTCCAGGCACACAGCCAGCCTCTGGCTGCTCTTTACCTTTGCTGGGAAAACCATTCTCTGTCCTTTCAGCATCTGCTCTGCATGAATCCCAGACCAGGGAGCTCTAGAGCTGGCTTTAGACTTGCCTCCCTCCTAGTGCAGGCAGAAAAGCAACTCAACAAGGGCTGGGCAGGAACACACCTTAAACCCTCCCACTCCCCAGCCCTGGAAAGCAGACACCCAGACCCTGCTTCTCTGCTCTGACTTGATGGTAAAAGTGCTGCTGAAATTTGGTGTGGAGCACGTGGGGAGGCTGGGCTGTGAGTCTGCCTGAGCTCACAGATGTGTTTTCAGAGATCACTCTCACTCCTTGGGATGGTTTTTGTTTCTGCTGTCTCTGATCCTGTTCAAGAATTTCCAAGACCCTTTGAGTCACAAAATGTTCTTGCTGTCACCTCATTTCCAGCTTCCTGACTCTGCAGTCAGCAACACAACACTTGGAAGGCTTCACAACCATTCTGAAATGTCAATATTTGCTCCAGGGCAGCAGAGCTTAAAAAGCCATCACTGCCTGTGGCTGGCACAACCCTTGATCCCATGGATCAGCCCCCTCTGATTCCAGGGAGGAATGATCAGGCTCTGTTACCTTGTCAGTTTTACTGTGTTTGATCATTCTCCTTCCAGGGATTTGCAGCAGTGGAGGTAGGAGAGGCCTCATCCAGAGGCACTGGCATGGCAGGCAGCCTCTCACCAGAGAGCAGCACCAGACCCTCTTGATTTGGATCCAGAACTGAGCTGAGCACTTACAGAGAAGGGGTGGAACTAAGTTCTGTACCCTGGGGTCCATTCCAGGTCAGGCTGGACAGGGTCCTAAGCAACCTGACCCTCACCTGGTGGAAAACATCCCTGCTCAATGCAGAGGGGCTGGATCAGATGGACTTCCAAAGGTCCTTTCCAACCAAAATTATTCTATGATAAGTTAAGGGGAAATAAAAAAAAAAAAAGTACTTCAGGTTATCTGACAAGGTCATTTTCTGGTGCAGAGAAATCAATCAATCAATCAATCAATCAATCATCACTTCTGTCCCTCCTGCCCTTAGTTATAACCTACCAGAGATTTATTGTGGATTCACACCACTCTATACCAACAGCATCTGGTTCATTTGCCTCCCAGAGAAAATTTTGAGCCCCTTGTCAGCTGTCTGTGTATAGATAAAGAACTGCACTGACAAGAATTTATTTATTCCTGCAAGTAAAAGTGGCTTTGCTTCGAAAGGAGCTGAAACACTGAGCCTCCTACCTTATCTTTCAGCTTCTCCATCCAGCTTCTCACTGAAAAATAAGGAAGAATAAAAGCATATTACTTCTATTAATTAGTAACAAACGATGGTGATAACATTAAAATAGACAGCAATTAAATTGACAAGCTGATAAGGCTGAACATTAGATTTCCTCTTTCCTCATTCGTGAGAAAAAGCAAATGCAGCACATCAAGGCAAGAAACTCTTGGAGTGAGATGGCAGGAAAGTATTGCTCACCTTTGCCTGAGCAATTCACATCTTCAGAGTGATTTAAAAAGGAAGATAAAACCTAGTATTTCAGGTTGTGAGGTTTTGATCATCACTTCTCATACACACACTGGGGTGTCTGACCAGGAG
Source organism: Rhabdornis inornatus (assembly GCA_013397075.1). Taxonomy (NCBI): domain Eukaryota; kingdom Metazoa; phylum Chordata; class Aves; order Passeriformes; family Rhabdornithidae; genus Rhabdornis; species Rhabdornis inornatus. The sequence goes on along the minus strand of VWZS01003073.1, from coordinate 385,148 downwards.
AAAACCTTACAGTGAGTGCAGTTATCCCCTCCCACTGCCCCCCTCTGTGTGGATATTCTTCCCTGTATTTGGTACAGCCTGTAATGATGGCCAAAAATGAATTATTTACTGCCTTTTGTTCCCCTGTTTTTCTGGAGCAGCCACTGCCTGCTCTGGGAAGCCTCCAGAGGGCTGGGATAGCACTGGAGGTGCTAAATCACTAAACCAAGCAAATTCATACTGCCAGCACTGCAACTTTCTTCTCCTAACAGTTAAATAAGTCCTGTGAAATATGTCAGCTGAGAATTAAAATTCTGTAATGGCAGGTGCTTTGGGATGAAATATTCACTGAGCTGCAAGGGCTCAGCACTGGGTGCAGGAGTCACAAACACCACAGGGCACTGGGTGTGCCTGCACCCAGGGCAAAATGCCCACAGGGATCCACTAGGATTTTAACAAATTCCTGCTCATAGGTAAGAAGCAATAAACAGTTAAATGTTGTTTTTTTCGGGGCTCAGCAAATGTGTTTTTTCAAGGATTCTCATCTCTCCAGGATGACAATGCTGCAGGCACAAGGGGACCCTTGGATGCAGCAATGCCTTTCTGAGGGATATTTCTTCCAGGGCATGTTAAATGTCAAGTGTAACACAGAGCTTATGGAATTAGACCCGATTTCCAAGCCTGCTTTGTAATAAAACATCCCTTCAAAGCTTGAATTAGCAATATCAGTGTCTGAGTGTGCACCTGCAGCACTCAGAGCACCCTTCTGAAAGGAGCCTTCCTGGGAGTGGGGAGGGGGCACAGCAGGGCCAGCAGCAAATGGCTGTTTTATGTCTCAGATATAACACAAGTTCAAAGCAATTTGAATACTCCCTTTGAATTGTTAGCAACATAACATCTTCCAAACAGACAGATCCCAAATTAGCTGAAGGTGAACACGTGTGAAAGAGACACAGGTGCACTTATCTCTGATGAAACCTGAGAAAAAAGATTAATTATCCAGGAGAGTGATACACACAGCACTAGAAGAGGACAAGAGGTCTTGTTTTATCAGCTCTTCCCACCATTAGTCCTGGCCTGCATAGGCTAAGCCATAACTAACTCAATTTATGAAGGTGACACCACAATCCTCCTCTGCCAGCCCAAGCCTGCATGCCCTGGATGTCACTCCCAGTGGAATCCCAGAGAGGAAGGGAACCCATGGCTATCCTGGGCTGGGTTTCCAGGTGTGACAGTGCCAGGAGGGCTTGGGGACAGCACCCCCTGTGCACACCAGGACAGCCACACGTGCACCTGCAGTCTGTGCACCCTGTGCTCAGATAAAGCCTATTTTTACATCTCTCACAACAATGACATGGGATCAGTGATCTCATCAATAGCCGACCCACTTTCCTGCAGCTGAACAATGGCAGCAATTAACTCCAGGGTATTTCTGCCAAGGCAGAGGCAGGGGCTGAGCTAAGAATATTCTATTACCTATTTTTAATGAACACAGATTCTGGCTTTGCTCCCCTCTGCTCCACAAAACAACAGCAGCACACCTGCTTGGGCCCTCCAACACGACAGCACAAACCTTTATTTGCTATAAAACATGTTTGTTATTAAACCCAGCCTTGTTTTCAGCGCAGAGGTGCCTTTGGGAATCAACCCAGGCCACAGGAACAACAACCCAAGGTGATTTCTCCCTGACTAGGTGCCTCTCCAGGGGATGCTCTAATGAAGCCACAGCCTCTGACCTCTGCTAGAGGGAAATAATGGCCCCAAATTAATGAGATTGAGGCAGGAGGTCAGAAACCCTTCAGTGTCCTGGCAGGACTGCACTGGGAAGGAGCAGAGACTGCAGATCTGTCACAGCCAAGGTCCCAGACCTGCCAGGCTGGGGCCAGGACAAGTCAAGGAGCACTGGATTACTGTCAGAACCCTGAAACCTGAGAGTTTTGAACTTTCTGTGCTTTCTGTCACTGACCCCCTGGAGAACACTGCTTTTGACTTCAGACATTGGAAAAACTTCCATAATTTGAGTGATGGAGTTAAAATCACTGGTGAGTAGTTTGAATAGAAGTGTGTGATTGCACATGGTGAAGGGTTTTAAATTTGAGGGTTTTTATAATATAGTAATAGGTATGGGACAAGATGGAGGATTTTGGGTGGTGTCTCCTTTCAGTGTTCATCTTCCTCCTTCTTCATGATTTCAGGCAGTAGTTTCTGGTTGGACAGTCAGTGTCACACTGAGGATCAGAGAAATTTGGTTATTGGGTTAAAAGTTTAAATAATATAGGTGTTAATTCTCTATTGGACTGTTTAGCTTTAAGAGACCTTGTAGCAGCTGGATCTGGCTCCATTTTGCTCATTTCTAGCAGGTGGTTGGAAGTGTTGCTGAACTTTCTGTACTTTTGGTAAGATTTAATACACAACCAAGCCTGAACATGAGAAAATTCGTTTCCTTCATGTATTTTTTTAATCCTGGCTCTGAGCGAAGGCAGAAGAGACTGAGACAAAGCACTGATTAAATGGTGCAAACTCCCACCACTGTTACAGCCACTAATATGTGGTACCACTAATAAAGTGGTGCTGCTATCAGATTACCACGAATTACAAACACTTCTCATGTCAGCAATGCTCAGAACTGTTCTAACTCCCAGGAGGAAATCACAAACCACTGTGCCACCAAAACTGAGCACTCCCTGCTCCAATGATTTATGATTTACCTATCTGAGGACACCACATGGGTGGGCAGGAGACAGAGCATTATTTCAAGCTAGAATTGATATCTGTGCTAAGCAGCTACCATCAGTTAATTCTGGGCTTTAGACTAATTATGCAACAGAATCCATAATTAATATTCTGGCTTGGTCTTGGGAGAGGAACATTGTGGCTGGCACCTTCCCATGAAAATGCAGCACTCTCCAAGAACACCAGGTGATTTGCCAATGAGGTCAAGCAAATAATTAGTAAGAAATACTCTAGTCCATGTGTTTTTCATCATCCCCTTTATTCCTCCTTTTTCTGGCCACTGAATGTCCTGAAGAAACTACAAGAGTCTCTGGGTGTGAATTAAAAAAGTGTCTGCAGTGCTGGCTCATCCTCCACAGCACTTTCAGGAGGGTGACTCGTCCAAACTCTCTGCCCCAGCTTAATTTTGATCCCTTGGTTTCATGGGGAGCTAAGTAAGATGAGCGTGGAGCACTTCTGCAAATTACATACATAATCTGAAATTTCCTCAGTGATTTATATAATGTCTGCATCTCTGCAAATTAATTTAAAATCACATATAGCTTAAGATTAAGCCAGTCAGGAGCACAGAGGAGGAGCACTGGCATTGGCCTCAGAGCAGCCCAGGATGGATTCAGACAGTTTCAGATGCAATATGCTATTTTCAGTCAGTTTTACCCAGTTTTCCCCTTCATAATGTGCAGCCAGCTATTCAGAAGCTCTGGTGCCAGCTAAAGAAGTGAGGCTCATTTACAGCCTGTGGTGTCTGCCTGGCCCTAAGGGACAGTCACAATTCCCTGTGAGCAAAACCCTTCTGGAAGTTCAGGTTTTGGCAGATGCAGGCAGGAGGCTCAGGAGGGGACAGCAGGTGACACCTGAGGGTATATAGCAGTGGATGACCAAAACCAGAAGGTGCTCTGAGGTCTCCCCAGAGCTTTCTCTTCTCCAGGATGAACACTCCCATCCCTCCCAGCCTGTCTCCAGCCCTCAGAGCATCTCTGTGGTCTCCTCACTTGGGTCCAGATCCTTCTTATGTTGAGTCCTTCACTCCTGATGTCCCTCCCTGCTGCTGCTCCAAGGACTGCCCATCTTCAGACAAGTTCTTTTTCATTGTCCAGGTCTCCTGTGCCCCCCTCTGTCCTGGCAGCTGCAGAGGATGGGTGCCAGAGCCTGGCTCTGCCTTTCAGCCTCACCATCAAATCTCTCACCAAAGGCTTTTCCCTGCTTCCCTCTCCAGCCTCCTCTGAAATCAGGAGCACAACTCCTCAGGGCCTCTTGCTTTGCCAACTTTTAGTAATCCTAATTGCCTAATTATCCACTCCAGTGCAATGATAAAGCTGCTTAATAATTCTGTTTGCTTCTCATTCATTCTCTCCCTTTCCAGATAAGAAAATGCAAAGTCTTCTGCTGGAGATTTCAATCAATAATTCATGCCCTACTGCCATCAGTTGTGTCTCCCCCCTCCCCTCCTGGATGCCCTGCTGCTCTGTCTTGTCACTTTGGTTTCATCTAATCAGCTTGTTTTAATCATATCCTCTTTTTCAATCATCAGTTAAAGCAATTCTGTTTTTCCATGGCACATTATCGCTCATCCCTGCAGATGTTGCCTGGTTTTCAAATCCAGCACTTACAGCTTCATTCCAGAACTCCATCTTGCTACTGATGAAGGTTCATCCATCACCCTTCCTTTTAATAACTCTCCACCACGACCCCCAGGCCAGTGGTGAAAATGTGGCACTGCCAGGGATGGGGCAGCCACAGCTCCTCTGGGCAAACCTGTGCCAGGGCCTCATCCCCCTCACAGTTAAGAATTTTCCTCCTAATATCTAATCCAGCACTCTTTCAGCAAAGGAGAGCTTGGTTAAAGTGTAAAAAAATAAGGAAGAGATCGATTACTTTCAATCAGTCTGTATATACCAAGCAACCTGCCCTGTTCCATTACAGATTTCATCACTCTCTCTTGCAGGTTAAACTTTTTTCCCCAAATGAGACTTGTGAGAACAATTTTGCAGAAATGCTTCGTGCTTCATCTGCTCAGCTCTGACAACTTAATGGCACAAGGGTGCATCAGCTCCTTTCCCTTAAAAAAAGCACAATTTTCAATTTACTTACTAGCACAAATAAATAATAAAGAAAATGGCATCTGCCTGGAAGGCAGCATATTTTTAATTCCAGAACAACTACACCTACCTGATGGGAATGTTGATGCATGAATTGTCCAACTGGAGAAGACTTGAACAGCTGGATAATCAAACAAATGTCAAACTGACAATTACCATTTATGTTTTCAGATAAAAATTTTGCTTGGGTGAACTTTGAATTAACCCAGTGAACTTTAATAGTTACCATGGCACTGTCTGGTCCCTGAAGTGTACCATCTACACCCTTGTCCCTGCCTGTCCTGCTGCAAGCCAAGCCTGGCTGCAAGCCAAGACTGCCACAACCTGCCCAAATCTCTTGGAAAAGAAATGGAGATGGGGAGACAACTCACAATTCTCATCCAGACAGCAGGAACTAAAATGGGCTTCCCAACTCCTTCCCTGACCTTAGCAACCCTTTTGACACTCCTTTCCCCATGGCATTAGGTCTGGTTCCTCCTTTTCCCCTTGCACTTTTTAAGCTGTTTTCCACTTTACCTGTCCACACTGAGCAGCCCCTTGCTGAGGGTGGCAAAGGCACTGCCTTTCTGCCTTGGCATTTCTCTGTGAACTCAGATCTTCTGTGGGACCTTCAGACCACATATTGACATCTACACACTGTTTGTTTCTCCCTCAGTGGCCCCAGACAGGCACAAGATGTTAAAACCAAGCCAAGGTACAAAACCTCCCATTATCCTAAAAGGCATCAGCAGGACGTTGCTGTGAGCTGGCTGTCACAATTTGTTGTATGATTAAATATTTACTGGATTACACTGTGTTCAAAAGCTGTGTCTGCTCTGGGAGAGGAAATGCAAACTTTGTTTATGGAAATGGCAATGCCTCTGCTGGAGCACAGGTGGGATCAGCTTCTCCTCCCTCTGCCCTGGCACAGCTCCTGGAGCAGCACAGGGACTCAGAGCAGTGAGAACCCACCCTGCCTCACTCAGCTCAGGGCTTCTTGTGTGCTGAAAATGTTCATATCCACCTGCTTTCAGAGAATCACAGACAGCTCTGGGTTAAGGGACATTAAAGATCATCTTGTTCCAACCCCCTGCCATGGCAGGGACACCTTCCACTATCTGAGGTTGCTCCAAGCCCCAGTGTCCAACCTGGCCTTGGACACTTCCAGGGATCCAGGGGCAGCCACAGCTTCTCTGGGCACCCTGTGCCAGGGCCTCCCCACCCTCTCAGACAGGAATTCCCAATTCCCAATATCCCATCCATCCCTGCTCTCAGGCAGTGGGAATCCATTCCCTGTGTCCTGTCCCTCCATCCCTTGTCCCCAGTCCCTCTCCAGCTCTCCTGCAGCCCTGGAAGGGGCTCTGAGCTCTCCCTGGAGGCTCCTCATCAAAGCTGTATCCTGCTGAGCATGAAAAATCTTCCTTTACTCATGAGCCTTGACTTTGCAGCTTTAATAAACTTTTTAAGGTGGCATTTGTGTGCTGTTTATTTACATACCACTCTCCAAACAGGGCTACCTAGAAGCAGCAGCTGAAGAGCCAGGTTCTATGAAAGAAAGCTTTCCAGGCTTTTCCTGGAACAAGGAAAAGCCTCTTCCGGAGTTTTTTGCTAATCCCTGCACTCTCAGTTCTAAAATTTTGCCACAAAATTATTTTTTTCTCAGATGTCTCCAGTAAAATAATTATTAATGGTTTATTCTTCCTGTGATTCATCCACTGGAGCAGGTGAACTTCTTCAGCCGAAGTTTTCTTTAAAAGTCTGGGGCAAGCACCATGGAAAAATCTTGGTCCAAACAGTTAAAATTTGGTAAAGTTACCAAAGACTGTAATACAACAGAATATAAATCCAACAAATGTCGTCATTAGCATTAAATGTTGGAACCCAAAAGCCCTGCAGTTTTGAGTTTTCTGTACTTTCTGACACTGATCCCCAAGAGAACACTGCTTTTGACCTGGGGCCTTGAAAAAGGCTTCCAAATTTAAGTAATAGAATTAGAATTACTGGTGTGTAGTTAGAATAAAGGTGTAATTTCACATGGTGAGAGGCTTTGAATTTAGGGTTTCTAAAATTTAGTAGTAAGTATGAGACAAGATAAAGATTCTTGGGTGTTGTCTCTTTCTGTCTTCTTCCTTCTTCTTCATAATTTCAGATAGTAGTTTTTGGCTAAATAGTGCTGCACTGCAAGTCACAAGTATCTAGTGTTTAGGTCAAAAATATAAAGAATATAAGTGTTAGTTCTTTATTGAACTGTTTAACTTTAAAAGACCTTGTAACTAGCTAGATTCATCTCCATTTTGCTTGCTTTTAACTGGTAGCTAGAAGTGTTACAAAACTCTCTGTACTATAAATAAGATTTAATAAACAAGTCCAAACACAAAAAATTCATCTCCTTCATATTTTTAATCCTAAGTAANTCCTTAAAATTTTTAAACCAAAAAAAAAAAAAAAAAAAAAAAAAAAAAAAAAGCACTAATTAAGTAGTACAATTAACCCATTTACAGATATCCAGGAGAAAACTGCTCTGTCCGATCCCAGACACCAGAGCTGAGCTGCACAAACCCTGTGGGGATCTCTGAACTCACACCAAGCCAATATTTCAGCTCTTTCTGGCACCAAATGCCCCTAAAACCACTGCTGGTTTTGAGGGATGCCTGTAGGGTTTGACTGTTGCCTGGAAAGGCTGACGTGGAACAGAGACTAGACAGAGCAAAAGGAATAAAACAGGAATTTATTGAAAGGATTCACCTTGGGCAGTGCAAGAGCCTGGCTGGGGCTACACCCAAATCAAATCCAAGATGGATCCTGGTCAGGAGTTTTTACACTTTTATAAGTTTTGGTTCATTTACACCTTGGGGTCAATTATCCAAGCACAGCCCCAGGCTATGAAGTCTCAGCCCCTGCCTTGCCCCCTTTCCCTCACTGCTGTTTCTGCTTTTTGGGCACTGGGTGTCCTTGATTCTCCAGCTGAGCAGGGATTGTTTTGCCACTACCCTGTGAAGAGAACTCACACCTAATATGAAGCTTCAGAGTTACACACTAACCAGCAGAGATTCTGAAAAATGCAAGAACTAAAACCCAAGGCATCATTTCCCTGTATATTTAGAGGAAAAAAGCACAAGGTGGAATTTGGTCCTGTGCCCATTTTTCACCAAGCCTGTTTTCCACTCTACAGCCCAGCAGCCTCTCCCATAGTCTGGCAAAGTCTGAATAGATTTTTACAAATTAAAACTAAATGTCAGGTGGCAGTGATGGGAGGAGTGGAAAAGGTGGAGAAGCTGCAGGTGAGAGCACCTCATACATCCCTCTGCTCCAACAGCATCTCATTTCAGCTGGAGGACAGCAGTAAAATGGTGGTGGCTGTTATTTGATTAAATACTTTCCAAATCTCCAGCTGAAGGCACACGATACTCCCCTATACTGAGAGGAGAGGGCATTTCTCATTCAGCCCTCTCTAAATGCAAACCACAGAGATCTTCCTGCCCTCCTGACAGAGCCCATGGCCTTATCTACTTTCAAGCATCAGCAGCTACACTGCATAATTCTTCTTATGCTTCAGTTTATGTCTGATATTAATCAGGCTCGGAAAAGATTCTTGGTTTGCTTTTTTCCTTCCATAAAGAACAAAAGTAATTTTCAGAATCCTATTTCCAGGGGACAGTGTATGAAGGATTTGCCAGCAGCAAGGGCTGAAATAGGGGATTTTCCATCTTCGTGTTTAAGAAAAAGGATATATTTTTCTTCTTTCAAATTTTGGCCTTTATTTCATCTGTCAAGATGCAGCACTCCCCATGAAATGACATAAAGATCAATAAAGGACTAAATGGTTGGAAACAAAAATGATGGAGATGACCTTTGAAGGAAAAAACAGGTATTAGACTGTGTTTTCAGCAAACAATTATTCCACTAATTAAACCACAAAGCCCTGAGCATCGATTAGATGCTAAAAATAAGATCTGATTATCACAGAGACTCATTTTCCTGCAAATCCTTGGGAAAAGCAGCGTTGTCCAGTGTTAGTCACAAAAGGAAAATGAACTTGCTTATGTTTGCTACCACGACAAGCCTTATCCCACATTCCTCCTGCATCCAGAACTGAGCATCAACTCCCACTGTGATTCAATTCTCCTGTGATCAAACACCAAAAGTTAAACTTAACTTAAAGTTCCTGACTTCTAGTATAACTATGGGCAAGCAAATCGATCTCTTTTTTCTTTTTCCATCCTTACTATGGAAATAATATTATTTAATATTAAAGATATAACAGATCATATCTCGTAGGTCACTTGTGTTTCTTTTCCTCGTGTCAGAGCCTCTTCCTTCACAGTTTAATAGCCCCTACTGTAACACCTCCATCTGTGGGGGATGTTATGGGAGCTAAGTCAGTACAAATATTAAATCACAGAAAAATGGGATTTTTTGGACACAAATGTTCTTTAGGATGCCATTATTTTAAGCATCCAGTTTCAACCCCCTGCCATGGGCAGGGACACCTTCCACTATCCCAGGTTGCTCCAAGCCCTGTCCAGCCTGGCCTTGGACACTTCCAGAGATCCAGGGGCAGCCACAGCTTCTCTGGCACCCTGTGCCAGGGCCTCCCCACCCTCACAGGGAAGAATTTCTTCCCAATATCCCATCTAAACCTACCCTCTGTCAGTTTTCCCAAAACTGTTCCCAACTACTTTTAACATTCCAGGCACACCCATGGGAATGGGCCCTCAGAAAACCAGAGGTAAAAGGGAATGAGCAAAGGGCAAAGCAAACCAAGAGAGAACATGGACACAGCAAGATCTCATGAGCTGCACAGTGATTTTACAGTGTGCTTACACTGCCAGTCATTTATTCCTCTGTCTACACATGGCTGAATTAGTGGAATTTTATCCCCTAAAAACCCAGGAAAACTGCAGGAATTACAGCACTCCTTGGAGGGCAAGAAGGTCCCAGGAGAGCGAGGGATGGGCAGACTGGTGAGGCTGTGAGCTCCAGGAAATGCTCTGTGCCTGGAAGGGAGGCAGACAGTGAGGAACCAGCACGGGGCATGGAGCCAGAGTGGTGGGAATGAGCCTTCCCCTCCCTGAAATGCTCCTGGAATGAGCCCTGCCACTCTGCAGCAGTGCAGGGAAGCACTCTGTGCACATCCCTTCAAGTGATGATGTAAGAGTGGGTTCAAGAAGCCAAGCAACAGGATCTGATGCATCAGAAGTGTTACTACAGCACTGCTGAAATGGAATATCAGCCAGACATCCTTCTTGTCCTGCCAGGCTGCTTGGTGCTACAGGAACCAGAGTGGCTGTGGGCAGTCATCCCTCCAGCACCAGGGTGATGGATCCATTCCCAGGAGAAATCAGCCCCTCCAGGGGACACCTGCTCGTTCCCTGCTGCTGCCAGAACCTGGCAGCTGCCTTAAAATGATTTCCCAGGGAAAAAGGGCTCAGGTGGGGGAATATTTTGAGGTGATTTTGGTGCCAGCTCTCAGGCAAAGGCTTTGGCCTCACTGTATGCTGTGCCAGAGGGATGGGATGGGATCCAGCACTACAAGTCCTTGTGTTTTGACACTGTGACATCCTGCAGCTCTTTTGTTACAGACATGGGACTGACATTTCCAGGGGACATGACCCTCTCTGGATTTTGTCACAACAAGGCCTTCACACAGATGTGGGCTCAGCCCAAACCAGTGGTGTGGGGTAAGGTCAGATGCTGACACAGCCTCCCATGGTCAGAAATCTCAGCATTCTGCTTTATAACATTCAGACACTGGAAACTGGGCAAGGGAAAAGGCAGATTCTGGTGGAGCAGAGAATCATCACCGAGCCACACAATGGTTTGGGTTGGAAGGGACCTTAAAGACCATCCAGTTCCACCCCCTGCCATGGGCAGAGACACCTTCCACTACCCCAGACTGCTCCAAGATCTGTCCAACCTGGCCTTGAACACTGCCAGGATGGGGCAGCCACAGCTTCTCTGAACTGGGATAAGTGGGACAAACCAGGAAATTCAGTGCCAACCAAAACAATGGTTCTGCTGTGTTTTGTGTCATGAGAGTGATGATAAGAAGATGCTGTCCAGAGGGATCTGGGCACCTGGACCAATGCTGAGTGCTCTGGGAATGTCACTTCATGTCTCTGAGTTGGCTCCTCAAATGTAGAAGACGGTTAATGGCATCAGCTGCCTTTGTGCAAGACCTGAGCTGGATACTGTGACTTGTAGACCCCTCCCTAGAGCTGCACAAGGGGGATAATTATTCACTTCTTCTATTTCTAAACATGCCAGTGCTTTGTGAGCATTGGAAAATGATAATATCTTGTTTGCCATAAATGTGGTAATTATAGCTAAAACTCTTCATTTACATGGAAATGACAAACAACAAATTAGAATCAAGCATCTACAATTAGGGTAAAAAGCCACGGCAATTTGTTATTCTTCGCAAGAAATCATTTTTCACATCATTTACTGGGAAGGAGGTCTCATTATATAATGATATTTAGCTCTTCAACTACTTTTCAGCTTGGCAGCTTTATTAATTGCACTCACAACAGTTCTCTAATATAAACAAGCATCTTCATCTCTGACTGGGAATCCAAAGCTGACAGCACCACAGTGAAGGTGTGGAGGCCCTGGCACAGGGTGCCCAGAGAAGCTGTGGCTGTCCCTGGATCCCTGGAAGTGTCCAAGGCCAGGCTGGATGGGGCTTGGAGCAACCTGGGATAATGGAAGATGTCCCTGCCCATGGCAGGGGAGTGGAACTGGATGAGCTTTAGGGTCTCTTCCCACCAAAACTATTCTGTGATTCTCTGATTCTGTTTATAGCCAAATGGAGACCCAAAGCCAGCATAGAAAACAGAGGGAAAACCTGCAAGTATCTTCAGCACAGGTGGAATTCCATGGGCATTTCTCAGTAATAATGACCCAGACACTTGATGATGGCAATCAAACAGAAAGGTTTCACTGAGCTTATGCTGGCTGAGGAGAAAACAAGTTTGACAGACAAAAATTCTTGCAGGAGGCAGAATGTGACTTATGTTGGCCTATCCAAATGAAGGAGCTACAAATACACTGGGCAGACAAAACGTGGAGAAAGCAGCTCCACTTTCAGCCTGCATGGCTGATTTCAAACACTTTATAAAAACTCTGAAGGGAAATGCTTTGAAGAAAAGTAGCAATTTTGATTACTGGCTAGAAGGGCAGCTTCAAGGTGTGGGCTATGGTAGGACCTGGCCTCTTTTGATCTGCATTTCCCAAATTCAAGCCCCAGACAAGCAAACCTGGTTTCATGGAGCTGATGGTGCAAAACTGTACTGGCAGGACTCAGCAGTGCCTGGCCATCACTTGGAGTCTGCAGCTCCTGGTTCCCCTTCAGACTTTATCTATTTTTGAGAGAGGTGGCCTGGCTTGAGAGGGCAAACACCAAACTAAGCACCAGCTCCACCTTCACACCCCTCAGGTCCTGCACCTCCAACCTAGGTCCTCATATATTAAATCTGATTGCAGTGGAAAGGCTGTTCCAGGGGCTGCTGTGAAGCAAAGCCTCTCTTTTTCTCTGCAGCACCTATGAACAGTTATGGGTGAGGATCTGCAGACAAATTAATATCCTAAAATCTTGCTGAAGTTTGCTGCCACCCACTGAGCTTTATAAAATCACCATCACCTCCCAGACAAGCTCTGCACAGCCCTGCAGTGAAAGGGTTGATTTATCCTGAGATCCTCTGCTATCCACACTTCCCATCTATTTCACACATGGCACAGAGCACTGCTCCTGTGTAATTCCAGTCTCTGTGGGGTTTGCTGCTGCCCCAAACACACACCCAGTGCTGTGGCATTCTCCCATCCCACTCCTTCCACTCAGATCTGGAGCCTCTCCAAGCAGATTAAAATAATCAGTAACAATTTACTTATCCTGAAAGGGCATTTCCCTGATTGGAACAGGCCAGAGCCCACTCTCTGATTAGGACACTGATATGATGTGGCTCTAAGAGGATATTTTGAGTATCTCTGAGTGAATTCCTGATTTTGCTGCCATCATCTGTTCAAATAATGAAGAAACAATTTGATGCAAGAGAACCTTCACAACATTATCTAGATGAAGCCTCAGAGGTCAATCTGCTTTCAAAGCAGCAGCAAATCTTTATGATCTAAGTGCTCAGGGCCGCGTGGTTCTGCTGGCTTTCCTAGAAACAGAAAGAAAATTTTCTGTTGGCTTGGCAAGGGTGGTCTCAGCCCTCTAGGAAGACAAACTGCAAAGAGAGACACAGAAAGAAATCACTGACAAACCATAAGGAAGAAATCAGCAGAGGACACTTTTTAAACTCATTTTTTGTAGCGACCTGATTGCACTGTGGTTTTAAAGGAGAAGATATCTGGATTAGATGTCAGGAAGAAATTTTTGTTGCTGAAAGTGGTGGGGCACTGGTAGAGCTTGCCCAGAGAAGCTGTGGCTGCCCCACTCCTGGAATGTTCAAATCCAGCTTGGATGGGGCTTGGAATAACCTGGGATAATGGAAAGTGTCCCTGCCCATGGCAGGGGGTTGAAACAAGATGAGATTCACAGATTCACAAGTGAACTGCTCTTACCTTAGCTGCAAGACTAACAAATATTAGTAAGGAAAGAGGTTGGGGTTGTCAAAATCTCCCCTCAGTCTTCTAAAGAAGTAGCTGCAATTTTTTTTTTTTTAAACTCCAAATATTCTGCACAGGGAATTCCTAGGGTGAAAGCTGCCTTTTCCACAGCACAAACAAAACCTCTACAGGCCACCTGAAATCTGAAATTCTTTGTAGGTACAGAAAACAATGAAACTGCAGAGCACTTCTGAAATTTAGTCCTAAGCATGAAAAGCAGGTCACTGGCCCTACCCTGTAATATTGTGAATAAGATGACAGATTTGGGCAATAACTGATCCAGCCTAGTTACAGGTTTGATTGACAGACCCAAAGAAGTGTTGACTCAAACCAGTTCATCACAACATCCTGATTTATCAATCTCTCCAGACTGAGAAATGCTATTTGTCCACATTTACCTGAACCCAAATGGATACAGGAGCTGAAGTCTCATTTTTTAAGTCCATTTCAAAGAGATAAACAGATCTACCAAAACCAAAGGAGCAACAACCCACACATTTCCATGTGAGCTGTTGGACCCATAACCAGCTTTGGGAATCCACAGGTAATTGATGCATTCAGGAAAATTTCCATTTGGTATCTGGGAACAGCAAACAAGACCCTGGGAAGCTGAGCAAAGCAAACCTGGTGCCTTGCTGGAAATGCCACAGCTTTCTGTGCTATTGCATCAGCTTTTCTGCCTTGAAGACCTGAGATAAGATCATGCAAGAGGGAAATTAACTGACCACAAAAGAAAACATGCAAAGTCCTCATCCAGGGAAGGGGATGACACAGACTTACACTGGAGTCTGCACTCAGACTGAGATCTCTCCTCAGTCCTAAACCAAAGCACACACCAAAGCCATTGAGGGGTGTTGGAAATCCCCTGCTGGTGCTAGTCCTGTCCCAAAGTGTGCAGAAGGAAATGCTGGGATAACTAGCACACAGAGCAAAAGCACAGGAGGGTCACCAAAGTGCCACATGTGCCAGGGGTGGCTTCCTGGGCCAGGAACAGGGACCTTGGAGCATCCTCTGGATCACCTTGGCATGGGCAACCCCAATGTGTGAGGGGTGCAACAGCACATCCCCCCCAGCTTAAGGGGACAGTGACAGCAGCACAGCATGTGCCACTGCTGAACAGAACAGCCACTCCTGCAAATCCATTCACACACCTGAGTGTCACATGGAAAGGGGGATTTGGGAAAAGCAGCCTCCAAAGGGACTCAGACTGGAGAACCTCTTGGCCTCACTTCACATTAATAAAGCCTCGAGCACAGATGGTGCTGCTGGTATACTAAAATAAATGATAGGCTATCAGGGAGCAGCCTGGCTGAAACCCTTTATTACAGCCCAGGCTTGGATGAGGCTGTGATTAGAATTACTCAAAAACAAAGAGGGGAAAAAAGAAAAAAGAAAGCAAAAGCCTCCAGTAATGCTCACCATATCGACCCCTGTCTGTGATTAATGTTGATACTCAGCATCTTTGCAAAACAACAACTGCTGGATGTTTGAGGTAATTATTTTATTGTCAGACAAAAATCTGAGCAATTTGCTTATTTCCAATATATGTTCCTAACTTACTCTCAGGCAGAGCAGAACTTCTACATACATATTTTGAGAGAGAGAGAGAGAGAGCATCCTTCCAGGAAATAACTTGGATCTCCTTTGATTCTCCAGGAGTCTTAATCTGAGTGAACATCAGAGGGGAGACAGGTTTAGCACCAGTCATTTGTGGTTTGCACTGTCCAAGCAGAAAGTGCATCTACATTCTCTTTAGGAAGGAACATTTTAAAATTACCCTCTCAATAAATTACCCTCTCTCTCCCTGCTACTAGCTGCAAAAAGCTCTTTTCCTCCATTTTTCTCTCACCAGCTCTGCCACGGGGCCAACATTTTAACCCCAAAGATCAACCTCTGACGTAAATCCCCAGAAGGACAGAGGCAATTCAAGGCTGATGAACCTTCACATTCCCCTCTCTCCATTTTTTGAATGCCATGAAAACAGACAGATCTTTGCACTGCAGTACAGATCACTATTAGAAAATAAATGTGATTTCTCCACCATAAAGACAAGCCTCTTTTTACATTGCAAAGGCCACCCAGACAGGCACACAAAGGAAAAATGAGTAACTCTCACCCAGGGAAGGCACAGCACTGCCCTGTTCTTCAATCAAGCTAAAATCCAAAGGGAGAGAGGGGCTCAAACCAGCTCCCCTGTCTAAATGGAGCCAAGTTTTCTGACATGTATAAACTGAAGGGTGGGAGAAGAGGCAAAGCACACTGAGAAGTGACACGTGTACGCTGAAACTGCAGGGATGGGAAAGGACAAGGATTACTGCAGACTAAAGAGAGAGCAAAGACACTGTGATTTACATTCCAGTGGGGCTGGCAGGCAAGGGGACAGGCAGTCCAAGACAGCTGACAGCCCAGAAGGATTCCTGCCTCCCCGTGCTGTGCAGGAACCCAGTGGTGCTTGGGCAGCAGACGCAGCCCAGCCTTCAGAGCACGGAGCTCTGCCCAGATTAATGGACCCTATCCTTGAATCCAGGCAAAAAAAAAAAAACCAAGACAAATCACCTGGAGCAGCAAATGCAAAGTCATGCTCCAAGGTAGACACATCCTAACTTTAAAGGATGTGTCAAACAGATGGATGGAGGAAGACGGCTGGGGAAGGTCAGAAACACTCAGGCACGTGCCTGAGTTTTCCAGCTTTGCTTTCTTGGGCTGACAAGAGCAACTGGAGGTGCAGCAGAAAGCCTTTTAGGAGTCTCCCTGTGCTGGGAAAGCCCAGGAGCCTGGTGCTGCTGCAGCTGCCCTTCTGTGCTACCCAGCAAGCCAAGGAGGGAGAATTTCATAGAATCATTAACGCTGGAAAAGATGTCAAAGATCATCAAGTCCAACCACCAACCCAGCACCAGCCACCATTTCCATCACTAAACCATATCCACAAGTTTTTTGAACACTTCCAGGGCTGGTGACACAATCACTTCCCTGGGCAGCCTGTTCCAAAGCTTGACAAGTTTTGGTGAAGGGTTCCCCTCAGTAAACCTTCCCTAATGCTCTCTGTACACAGACATCACCCAGGACTCCCCTACCTGAGCTGTGCAGGGCAGTCTTCCACAGATGTTTCCACCAGAGAAGCTGCTGAATCCTCCTTGCAGGTATTTCAGGGAATTTTTGCCTAGCAGGGTAGTGGGGATTAGGGCAGGCAGGATTGGCAGCAGCCCTCAGACTTGGATTCATCCATTAGAAACCTTCCTCAGTCACTGGGACCTTTCACACCAACCATGCCAGCCATGGTGACCAAAATTCCCCCTCTCCTCCCACAACCTGGCACATGATTTCTCCATGCCTTCATGCCAGCTCTCTCCAAAGTGAAGAAAAAGCAGCAGAAATGCCATGGATGGACAGGATCTCTTCCCTCCTCCCTGCAATAACCACTAACTTTAGTTTAATACATTGTCTGACGGGGTTCTATCTTCTCCATGGGCAGGGAGAGGGAAAGCAGAGCCCAAACTGAGAAAATGCCTCTAAATCCTCCCCCAGGCCCTGGAGGCAGCACTTAAAGGCTGGTAACAAATGGGTTTAGTCTTCCTCTGACACAGGTTTAACTGGATGCATAAACATTGTGGAAGGGCTGGTATTTCAAAGTAATGTATCCACGGATGTTTTAGTGCTGCTGTTTCCTGGTACACTCCAACAAAAATGTCAGGGTGAAATATCAGCCTGATTATTGTGAGCAGCAGCTTCATGTCACCTGTTTCTGATAGCTGAGCTGGGAATCACCAAGACACCCTCCAATCCTTTGATTTACTCTTAGGATCACAGGACTGTTTAGTTTGAAAAGCCTCCTGTCCTGGTTTCAGATTGAAACAGGGCAAAATCTAAATCTAAATATTTTTTTTTCTTATAATTTCTAATAAGAAAATTTATCTTTATACCATTTTAAATTAAACCTATTTTACCTTCCTCCTAATCATATCTCACAACAAAAAAAAAATTCAACTAAATAAACCAAAACCACTACATCCCCCAAAGATCAGGACCAACCCCAGCACTGCCAAGCCACCACTAACCCATGTCCCCAAGTGCCACATCCGTACAGGTTTTAAATCCCTCCAGGGATGGGGACTCCACCACTTCCTTCATCTCTATTCCCTTCCCTTGATTTCTACTTGAGGACAAGAGCTGAGGTGCTCCCAAGAGGAAGGACATGGCTCCAAGTCGTCAGGGGTTCATGCTCCGTGGCTGGAATCTCCTCACCCCAACTCACAGAGCAGACAAAGTGTTCCTGCCTTCCCTCTGAAACACACTGGCCTCATTCCCAAGGGCACAGCAGCCTTGTGCTGGATGGAAAAAGGGAAGAGCACAAAAGGGTGGCAGGTCAGGACCACAGGACTCAGACTTGCCCAGGTTTTGTGTCCCCTGGAAGGTCCCACCGACCAAGATCCCAGCACAGAGCTGTGCAGGGAGCAAGAAGACTGAAGAAAGAATGAATATTAGAGAGACACACTCCCCAAAACACCCTGGAATTAGATCTCACAAGGAGCAAAAGCCATCCCTGATGTGCACTGTCCCCTCCCGGGAGCTGCTCTATTGTTACAACAGCGAATGTCACCCCGAGCTGGCAGAGAGGATCATCACTGCTCACAGATGGGATCCAGAATTCCCTCTGACAACACAAACCTGATTAAATATGAGTCTGCTGCAGGATTAAGACGCAACCATGAACAATCTCTTAGGTAAAAAAGAAGCAATTCCAAAGGGAGTGCACATCCCTCACAAGAGAGAGAAACCTGAGTTAGGCACAGATTGATGGTGGCAGCTTCACTGCTGCTTGGGAGAGGGAAGGGGAGCTAGCAAGGAACATATGGAACTGTATAAATTATTTGGAGCACCCAAAAAGACATGAAAAATAATCAGCTCTGTTCCTGAGACTGCTCATTTGTGTCTGCAGCCGTCTGGAACCCAGACCTTGCACGGCCAGTGCTTGGTGCCACAAAACTCCCACAAATTCCTGTGATGGAGCAAGGCCACAGAGGGCAGGACTGCTGCACCTGGAACATGTGGGGATGGAAAATTTGCTGGTTACCCTCCTCATCCTGGCTCCTACCAGCCTCTCCCACCTGGGATTCCTATGGACTGTTAGGATGGTGATTCTCTTGAGTGATCCTTTGCTTCCATTCCAGGGAGAAATGCAGGTGTGCACATCCTGCCTCCAGAAAGGAGAAAGACAATGCCCAAGCACTAATTGAATTCCTCTCCTTCAAATCCCCACTCTGCCAAAGGCTCCCTTGTGAAACCAGAGGGGTCACTGGTGCAAAATCTCTCTGTGGTTTTGCTCACCACCTTTAAAGCACAGAGGAGCCTTTCCAGGGTGATGAAGGAGATAAATGCATTAAAGATTAAAAGGCACTCTGATGTTCCAATGCCATGAGCTGTAAGAGTACTTAAAATAGATCCATTTGGGGCAGCAGTTAAAGAACATATTACTAATTTCTGAGTCTCAGCTCCTGCCTTCCTAATGCTGGTTATTTTTGTCCATAAAAGCATTAATCCTATCTTCCTGTAAAAATGACATTTCAAACATTCATCATCTTCCACTACTGTCCTTCTGCTCCTCTGCCTCACCATCATTAACCAGAGCATCTGTTATATGGTTTATGCACTGTAATTTGTGACCACAGATCTGCAATACAATGAGAGCTATTTTCTCTGTAAGTAGCTGCTCAGAGCTGCAAATATTTTTTATCCACTACATTAAAAAAAAAAAAATCACATTCCAAAAGTGTGTTTATTATGCAAGTGCCTTGTCATTACCTGAGAGAGTTTTACGACCTTCCATCACGGTAAGAACTAATGTCCTACCCACAAAAATACATGAAACACAGACATGGTTTACATTTTGGAAACTACATGTTGAGAATTATATTGTCACACTTCATAACTTCTTCCTAAATTGCTGTTTGTTCTTTTGTTGTTTTTTTTTTTAATCTCTAAATCCTACCAACAGAGATGGTACAAACTCCCCTGTGTGCAATTCCTCCATGGGCAGACGGGAATCAAAAACAAATGCTGTGGAACCAGGCAACTCAGGTGATTTCTCACAAACTAAAACCCTGTAATGTGGTACTGCCATAAACAGGTGGGTGCAAAGAACACACCAGTGGGTCAGCTAAAGAAAGGCAGACCAGGACAAAAATGGATTTAGGTTAAAACAGAGAATAAAAAATAGTACCTAGCATACATACAAGCCACCACAGAGAGTAAATTCAGATGTAATATGGAACTGCAGGTTGATGAAGACAAAGGTGCAAAACCACGTTAGCAAACATACAAAAATTACATCAAGTGGCCCCTAAATGGAGAAAGAATAAAACACCAACTCTATACATTTTAAATGCACAAAGCAAACTACTGCATGCCCCAGTGTGGTAAAATTAGAGGCTTAGTAAATTGCCCAAATCCCCTGCTGTTATCTACTGTGGATAGCAGGAGTTTTTCACCTTGGGATGTGGATGACAGGCAAGCACTAAGGCACCAGGAAATAGCTTGGAAGTCTGAGGCCATTTTCTTCTTGGCTCATACTTGTTAAATAAAGAATTCTCACAGAACTGAAAGAATAAACACTCTTGAGGACAGGGAGAAGAAGCCACCACCAAGAGAAGCAGAGGGGTTTGATCTCCTTGGAGCTGCACAGCAAAGACCACCTGCTCTAAGATGCATGAGGAATAACTAAAGGACCATAAACTGTTCACCAGGCTTGAACCCACCTCAACCAGAACTGCAGTTCTGGTAATGCACCACGAAAAAGGGAGCAGGGGAAAATCAGGTATTTTTATTTATTCCCAGAAAATTCAAGTTATACATCTGGTCTTTGTGTTCCTCTGATGCTCTCCAGGCATTTAGTGTTTGCCTACCACACACCAGCTGCACACAAACCAAGGAACAAGTGTAGAGACACCAAAGTCACCTCAGAGAGAATGCAGAGAGGTCCAAAAGTGCTGCTCTGTCCTTCAGTGGCAACCTGTGAAAGCAAAGCACTCGAACAGGACACCAAACCAAATCCCAAATCATTTTCAGACCTTGCCTCCCCAGAGCTGCAGGCAGCCAGGATGGCTTTTGGAGGGTCAAATTCTGTTTCATAAATGCACAGATTTTCTCATTTTCTGCTGTACTCTTTGTCTATATATTGCTGGTTAGAGAGGCAGCTGATGGGCTGTAAAACTGTCAGTCTTGTTACTGGTGCTTACAAATGGCTTTTGCTCAGCTGGAGTTAATGCGGGACCATCTGACTGCCCAGAACTGACATTTTTAATGATTCTGCTCCTCCAGTGCCTTCTCATTGACCACTACAAAAATCCAAACTGTCTCTTGCTCTGCCAAGCTGTTTTGTGGATCAAGTTCCTTGTTCTCCAGGGATTTGCAGCATGTCAGGCATCTGAGCAAGCAAACTCGATAATAACTGATCTGAGAACAGCTATTCCGACACTTCTGGGCTCTTCTGCACTACAGATTTTAGCATTAAATGTCAAAATTCTGAAGGCTAGAGGACAGAAGCATCCCCAGGAGGAAGACATGTGTGCAAATTATTTTAAAAATGGAAAATGCCAACTGTAAAAGCTTGGCTGTTGTCCCCTCACCTTGTGCTCTGTTGGGTACTGTCACCTTCCTTCAGGTCTCCCTTTCCAATGCTGTATCCCAGGTGAAGCAGAACAACTTCCCCTTCCAAACTCTGCTTAATTTACACAATAAGGGAAACTTTTCACATCTCAGCACTATTAAGGGAAGGAAGAGACACACAGAACTCTTCTGGGGATTTCCAGCAGTTACAAAGCGGTCCCCAAATTAAAAGAACTGGATTTTCAAAGATGAGAATCACCTAGAGGAAAAGAGTTGCAAAGAAAAATAGCCCTTGCATCCATCCAGCAGATGTAAAGCTTAACAAGCCTTTTACAGTGAGTCTGGTCTCTTCAGGTGCCCCAGCAGAACAGTGGGAGCAGCTCCTCCAGCTTCCTGACAGGTTTGGGGGATTTCTTCTCTTTTTAACAACCTTGTGTCCTGCTGACACAAGCTGTGTGCTTTTTCCACCTTCCTGTTCTCCCAGATACACTCCATAAAGAAGCACATAGCCAGGACCAGCTATGGACACCGAGTGTCCTGATGTGTGCCCATGAATCCAGAGCAGGAATTCTCAGCTGGCACAAACTGGAGAGGGAGAGGGCCACACTGCTGCAGAAGCATCTCCCATTCCCCACTCACTCCCAGAAAATTCAGCTCTCTCATCCCCTGGGCTCAGCTCCTTCCATGGCCTTAGGTTACCAGTGTGAGCTCATGCAAGTCCCTGATTTTCACAGAATCACAAAATCCTGGAATGGCTTGGGTTGGAAGGGATCTTAAAGATCATTTAGCTCCAATCTCCTCATCTAGCTCCATTTTGTTTGTGCCTCTAAGACATAAATCATTTCCCTTTCTCTTAGGAGTACTGTTGAGCACCAGCACCCTGCAGATGGGGAAGGAGCAGTGTGAGAGAGCCACTGAGGGCATCTAGACAGGAAAAGAATAAATGGCTCTTTACATAAGAGTGTGCCTGCTGGAATCAGAGGGCTGAGTCACAAGCAGAAAGGCTGATTCCACTGCATCCCCGTTTTTTTTGCCAGCACAGCACTGCACAGAAGTCCCATCTAACTCCTAAAAATGAACTCAGCTCAGCCACAACCTCATCATCTCCCCCGTGGATGTTTGCACTGACTGCAGCAGCCTAAAAAGAAAAGGCAATCCAAACCACTTGGATCTGGTGACTTCCAGAGAACACCAAAACCCTCATCTGCCCAGTCCCTTGGGTGCTCAGACCCATCACTCTGATGCTGACACAAGTCACACTTCACAGGGGCTCTTCCAATGTGCATGGAAGTCAATAAAACTATATTATCAATAAATAAGTTGGGGAGAAGAATCCTGCCTTTTAACACATAGTCTGTTCATTCCTTGTCTGAAACTTTTGGAAAGCTGCCCTTTCCAGGGTCTGAGGAACAGCATCAGCCCCAGGTCACTGCTTTCTCACCTGCCTGCTGTACTAGATTTGCAATTCCTACCCAGAGCCTCTTCCTCCAGCAGCTGGAAACGCAGCTGTGACTCCACTCCAGACTTACATAAACCATGAACTGAGCTGTATGTGACACAGAATAACCCCCTCTGTAACCCCAAAGTTATGGCAAACATTGTCATAAACAACAGCACCACATCCCTCTTTCACCCAGCTTGCCAAAGAGAACCAAAACCCTTAAAGACTCAGAATTATTCCCCTCCCACAGCCTGGTGGGACAGCAGGACATGTGAAACAGGCCTGGCACAGCCACCACCCAACACAGTGTTTTTCAAGCAGGATTTAGTGTGACAGGGAGGGATCAGTCCTGCTGCAAACTCCATCACCCCTCAAAGGCCAACCCTCCCACAGAGGTCTGGAAACCAACCCTCCCACACAGTCCTTGAAACAGAATCTTTGATTCAACTAAGGAAGCCAGCATCACTAAAGCAGCCTGCAAACAGCATCACGGAGGAGCATCTCCAGGTTAAATCAGAATTATGCATTCAGGGGAAGTGATAGAAATCACATAGGTATATGTGATAACATATAAAAGATTTGTTTTTTTTTTTTTCTTTGATGAGCTTCTCAGAACAGCTAACTCTAACAGCCAGATATAAAGACTTTCTGTCTAGATGTAGTTCAGCTACTACAAATTCACCTCAAATGTTCCCACTGTGTTTGACTGAGCTTGGCTTGGGAATTGAATATGCTGGGAAATGATTCCAGAGCCTTTTGCCAAGCTGGACAAGTTCCTTTCTAAGATCTCCCTTGTCCCACACCAGTTTTGACCTGCACCACGTGGACTTCACACATATAAACACTGACTCCAAGGTAGAGCAAGTCAGTCCAGTCATTAAACACAGGGCCTCTATGTACAGCAGGAATAAATTGTATAAAGCTTTACAGAGGCTTTGCAGGTTTGTCTTCCCACTGGCAGCACAGGTTCCCAGGGCTGGACCATGCACCTCTTAAAATGTCAGAAAAGAGGAACTCAGAAAAACGCTGCTGACGTAGCAAACAGGCTGATGAGAAAATACCCAACTCCTCTGTCCCCACAGGACAAATATCCCTGCACCAACCCATCTTGGGCAAAGGGAACTGAAATTTCCCCAGGAATCTCACCCAAGAAGTTTGTTTTTTTTGTCCAACCTTGGAGCAAGACAACACTAAGCTCTGGGAATGAAGGAGCAGGCTTAGAGTATCTGTATTTACCCCAAAATGACAACTCAGGTCATGCTGCCTGGGACAAATCCCAGTTTCCCCAGCTGTCCCGGGTGAGCTGGGTTTCCTCATGAGTGAACCTGGTTTGTGTTTAGCTTGAGAGCCAACCCATGAGTGGTACAAGGTCTCCTGCAGAGAGAGGAGCAGGAGATGTGGAGGGTGAAGGAAGAAGGGGCTTTTCTCTTACCCAGACCCTGGTTCTGCTGCTCCCACTCAATGGTGTCAGGAACCTGGTAGGACACCCCAGCCAGCTGGGCCACAGGGTTTTCCAGACCAGCCAGGGGCTCCTGGGAGGTCTCTCCTGGAAGTGTGAAGCCTGGCAGCCCCGTGTCACCCTCCAGGCTTTCATCCATCAGGTCTATGTCTTTGTCCTCCTCGTCTTCCTCTTCCTCCTCTTCTTCTTCCTCCTCCTCCTCTTCATCCTCTTCCTCACCCTCTGGCCAAGGAGACAGAAAAGAAACATCAGGAAACATCTCACCAGGCAGAAGCTTCACAGACTCTCCAGGTGAGCACCAGGCTGAGCTCCTCCAGAGGCACCAACCTGTGCCTGTTCTCTGACAGGAGACACCCACAGGGGCTCCTTTGGAGGAGCTCATCACCACTGGAAGTTGCTGAGGAACAAGGAGATGATGTCCCAGACTCTCAAATCAGTGGGAAACACAGTAATTTTTTGCTTCCTAGCAGCAGGGTGAAAACAAGGATATGCATGCATACCAACACCTGGGGTCTGTAAGTACAGAGCTCCCTGCTTGACTAATTACAGCTCAAGTGAGAGCTCTTTCCCTGATTTCCAGTCTTGGGGGCAGCAATAAGTTGGTTCTATATTTAACTCTGAGTCTTTCCCAGCTCTGGAAAGGGCACTGCTTTCAAGACCAAGTTGCTCCAAGCCCCATCCCACCTGGCTTTGGGAAGTGTTGGAAAGAAGGCAGCATAGCCAACAATCCACAGCAGAGCTGGCAAATGTGACTTTAAGGAAATTCCTGTGAATTTAGTGCTAGGTCTCCCTGCCCATGGAAGGTGGGGGTTGAAATAAGACAATCTTTAAGATCCCTTTCAATTGAAACCATTCTATGATTCCATGAATTCTCTGCTACAAGCAGATATCCATTTATTTAAAAACTGTCTGCACTGTAATCATATATAGAAAAATAAATATTTAAGCTGTATTTTATCACTAGAATCTAATGGCAACACAGGAACCACTATACTGGACCCAACCAAAGGTTTTTTTCTGTCCACATTCTACTTCCAACCACAACTGGCTGCAGATGCTGAAGGAAGTCTAGAGCAGGGCAAATACAGAGCCGCTCTTCCCACAGTTTCTTTTCCCAAGTTATAGTTACCAAAGTCTCAGGGACATCCTATGCCAGAATTTGCACTGGAGCTACTCAATAGCTACTGATGGAGCCACCCAGCAGGGAAAGGTAATATCTGGAACAATGGCATGCTTTGAATTTCTCACAGTTAATTTTTCAAGGCTGAGAATCAAAACATAGCATTTGTGCACTTTTATCTAATTTACACCAACTCTGTTCAGCCCTGTAGAAAAATTCCCCCCTGGTGTAGTCAGACTGGGAGAGCCCATCACCCTGCACCCAGGCATTAAAAACTAACAATCCAGCCAAATCACTCTTTGTTACCCAAATATCCCTTAATTTCTGCTACAGTTATACCTCATATAGGTTGGTGGCAATCCAGCCTGGATTAAATGGCCTCTACAGACTGGAAAATCATATGAGATGAGAATATGAAAAATCAGTGCATGTTATAAACCCACTGATCCACTGTGCCATCCCATGGCATCTCCTTCCCCTGAAATTCAAGGATTTGCTTCCAAACACTGCTTGTTTTCCTCAGCTCACCAGACAAGACAATCCCAGTCACTGCCTTTCAGTTCTAGTCCTGTATTCCATACAAATGAGCTGCTGTTGGGATTTAGCTGCATCATCCTGCCAGAGCATGGCTTTTGATACCTGGAAAAATCATTCCTGCCACAATGACACCACACAGAGCATCTAATGGAGCTCACAGGGATGTAGTTAGCCCCTTAAATTCCCACTGCATTTTATAGGCAGTTTTTGTATTATAATGTGCTTGCCATTTAGAATCAAGATCAGAATTTTCTGTGTCAAAATGCATGTTTGCATACAAAACACACAACTGTGAAACTGAGAGTGGCACCTGGAGAGTGCCCACAGAAAAGACAAGTTAATGTAGGTCTTTTCCCTCTGCTGAGAGCAACACAGCTATCAACAACCCCAAAATCAGACTGAACAGCCAGACTAGCAGAGGAGAGGAACATGAACACAGCTTTTCCCCAGACTGGGTGGAGAAACCAACCAAGAAAGAACAGGCACTGGATTTTTATCTCTGAAAAACTACTCTGGGACAAGGATTTGAGAAGCTTCTTGTGATTTTTAGCCATCCAAACGCCACACACCTGCCAGGATCGAGTGCTGAAGCCACAGATAGCCATCTCCCTGTCTCCAAACCTCACAGGCAGCCAAGCTGAACACCCAAATTGAAAGTGCTGAGACTACTTATCACATCTGATGATCACCAAGCTTCATCAATCACCACTCAGCCACAGCAGAAAGCTCTGAATAATGAGATCCTTGTAGCACAGCCGCTGCAAGGGGGAAGGAAAAGGCTCTCAGCTTGTTCCCTTCGCCTCTCTGGCTTATTCCTGCATCCAAAAACAGCTTTTTAACCCCCATCCCAAAATGCCAGCAGCTTGCCTTGCTGCAAGGTGCAGTGCAGAGCACCACTTGGTGGTGCAGGGAGGAAGCTACACTTCCAAAAAAAAACCCACAAACTTCCCAAGCGTGGGATTTCAGGAGCAGAGGCACAACAGGCAGCAGTGGGCAGGCTCTGCATATTGGGAGTCTCATAAAATGGGAAAGGGAAGTGAGCAGCACACAGCTGAAGCTCAAGCTGGAGGTTTGTGCTTCACACAAAAGCATTCTATAAAAAGTCATGTTTCCCCTCCTAAACTGGCACCTTATGGCCTTCAAAAGGACTCAGCAGCAGATTGGAAGAAAACTATTGGGAAAGACAGAAGGTAGCAAGGAGTGAAAGTGCAAAGTCCAGCAGATTCAGAACTAATCCAGAATTTCATGTGCAGTTACAGCTCAGTGTGAGCAATTTTTGTGTGTCATGGAATGGTTTAGGTGGGAAAAGAACTCTAAGATTACTGAGTCCAACTGTTAATCCAGTACTAAACCACATCCCCAAGTACCACATCCACACATCCTTTAAATCCCTCCAGGGATGGGCACCCTGGCACAATGCCTGACCATCTCTTGTTAAAGAAATTTTTCCTAATCTCCAACCTAAACCTCTCCTGGTGCAGCCTGAGGTTGTTTCTCCTTGTCCTATCATTTGTTACCTGGGGAATCTGTAGGGGAGCCCCAAAGAAACAAGTCTGAGATAAAATAACACATTTTAAGCAGAGTTTTTTGGGGATTTCCAGCTTTATTAATAGAAACAGCCATCACTGGGCTTTATCATGGGACTCTGAATGGATCCAGTAGTGACAAGGGTGATATCCAGAGAACAGGATTTGCTACTTCAGGGGGGCAAAAGCACCTTGTGCTTGCTCCAAAAGTGAGGTTTTTCACCACAAAACTACACATCCACAAAGACTTCTGTGACTTTGCCAGGAGAAATGAGACCACCCCACACCTCCCCTTTGAGGCATTTCCATGACCCTGCAGGATCCATAATCTGTGGCGTCTGAAGCAATTGGATAGCCACCAGCATCCCTCAGACTCAATTTTTGGGGGTGTGATGGCTTGAGAGAAGCTGTAGCTGAAGGCACTGTGCTCCTAAACCTTTGCTGAAGGCAATGGAGCTGCACCAGGTTTTCAGCTGAGGAAACCTTCGCTGAAGAAGGATGTTTCTATTTTTAGCTATTTTCCATTAATGTTTGCAAACACTTGTGATCCTCAGGAGAGCCAGGAAACCATCATTTGTCAGGTTGAACACACAGGAGAAATATCTTGCTGTGTTCTGAGCAGCAAGAGGCTCTCAGTGGAAGGTGAGATTCACTCACAGGCACAAACTGAATTCTAAGCGCAACAAAAAAAATACAAAAACTAAAAAGGAAAGAAGTTGCAGGGCAAAACCTGGAGTTGGCATTTGCTCTATCCTTTCCCTTCCCAGCCTCCCTCACACCAAACTCAGTGGATGAAGATGTCTAAATGACAGCACACAGGATTGCCGTGACCCATGACAGTTTAAGCTGATTTTATGTGGTGTTCAGTGCTGCAGGGTCACCCCCATGTGCTAATAACACCATGTAAATATGTAAATAATGCTGTGTAAACAACAACAGGATTAGGGGTGGGGGGATCTGTGGCTTCTTAATGCCTCTCCCTCCTGCTCTGGCATTCTCTCCCACTGAGGTTCACTTTCTGCACTGCTTTTGTGATCACAGCTGACTGTCAAGGCAGGAAGGCCTTTCTAGGACAACTCTTTTATTATTAATGTGCTGCCCTCACGTGATCAGTCAATGTCACCATCCCACAGCTCCAAAATGCTGCCAAGAGCCTTTGCCAGCCTGGAAGGAGAGAGCTGGTAGGAAAGTGGAAAGGCTCTCACCAAGCAGAGTTCCTGGGCAAAGTGCTGTGCCATGGTGGGCAACACACCCAGACACAGAAACTCTGCCAAACATCAGGGCAAAAACCCCTGGGAAGAGTTCTGCT
Source organism: Rhabdornis inornatus (assembly GCA_013397075.1). NCBI lineage: Eukaryota > Metazoa > Chordata > Aves > Passeriformes > Rhabdornithidae > Rhabdornis > Rhabdornis inornatus. The sequence continues at coordinate 356,754 of VWZS01003073.1, read as the reverse complement.
AAGCACAGGCACCTGCACTGCAAAGCTATCAAGGTATTTGCAGGAGGTGGTGTTGTCTTAAATGCTGAGATCTGGAAAAATCAATCTCTTGAGAAGTTTCAGCATCTGGGCAATTGCACAGAGACAGGGAAAGGGACACTTGGAGGAATGCACTGTTGGGTCAGATCCTACCACACAAAGCAGGGTAACACAACCCTACCCCCTGCAACTTCAAGAGAAGAGGAATTTACACATTGCAGAATCATTAAAGTTGGAAAAGATCTCAAATCACCAAGCCCAACCATTCCCCCAGCACTGCCAAGGCCACCACTAACCCATGTCCCCAAGTGCCTCATCCACACCTCTCTTAAATCCCTCCAGGGCTGATGACTCCACCACTACCCTGGGCAGCTGTGCCAGCACCTGACCACGCTTTCAGTGATGAAATTTCTCCCTAATACCCAATCTAAATCTTCCCTGGGAGAACTTAAGGTTGTTTATTCTTGTCCAAATTCAAGGATTTCTTCCTAAAACAAAAACAAACTGTATCTCCAGCAGCATTCACCTCAGAATTGCTCTCACACTGAGCCAGGCTAGAAAGTCAGTTTAGCAACACAAGAATGTTTATTTAAAAATACCCTAAATGCTTCAGAACACACTGCATGTGCTCCCTGGCTTGCTGCAGAACAGTTCTCCTGCCCCTGGGTGTACAGGTGTTGAACCAACCAGCATAAAAGTCAAGACAAGAAAGTGGTGATTTATCAAGTGAGGGCAGTCAAATCAGTCCAGATTTAATGACCATGACCTGTGAGTAGACAGGGCAGAACAAGACAGACAAAGGCAGATAAAAAGTTTACAATACCTCTTAACAAAATGCTTTCTCCAGGAAAAGGGCTGTGGGCATATGCTTTTTTTTCCAAACCACCAACAAAACAAAAACAAAAAAAAAAAAAACCCAAAAAAAATAAAAAAACCCAACAACCACACCAAAAAA
>VWZS01003073.1:341276-355639 GCA_013397075.1 Rhabdornis inornatus | reverse complement strand
CACAACAACAAAACCAGCAACAAACCAACAAAAAGCCACCAGAGATACTAATTCTATTTTCACTGGAAAAGGCTGTTGGTGTTTTTTTCCTGAAACACTCAACTCAACCCCACTGCCTGGGAACAGAAAAACCAACAGTCCAAGAGTTAAGAAAACATTTGATTTCAGCTTTATTTTCTAGAAAACCCAGCATGGATCATCACAGATGATGTATATTGGGGAGCAGGTCTGTTATTATGGGCAACAGTCTCCAGGGCACCAAGGTTTTAACTCAAGTGAGAACTAAGAGGAGCCAAAGGAAACATGACTGAGTCCACCCAGCTCATTTTTAGTCTGAGCTCCTGCTTCTTCCCAAGTCCTTGATTCCCCTCCTGCAGAACCCTGGTCCCACTGAACAAAGCTCCCAAAAAAGCCCCATGAGCAACACTTTCCCACCTTTTAAAGACCTCCAGCCATGAGCAATTCCAGCAGAAAATGCTCCTTGCAGAGCCTTACTGCCACATCCCTGCTTATCTGAATTTACCTCCCTTGAGCCATGAGGGTAAACTGCTTAATCCTCAGATTCAAACAAACAGAAACTCATTAAAAACTTTCCCTCACACAGCCCAATTACATTTCAATAATAGCAACTGTGGGGGTTTATCTGTTGTTTTCATTCAAGGTTGGAGATAAGCATGGGAAAGCTACAACATTAAAGTGATATTTAAGTGAAATTTTTTTTTCCTGGAAAATGAAAAGTCAAATACAGTTCAAAACTCAAAGTCTGGTCAGAACAAGAAACAAGGTGGGTCAGACTAAGAAATGTCATCCAACCTGCTGGAGACAGAACAGTGCCAGAACATCACAAAGAACAGAGAGCTGGGGGTGCTCAGCCTGGAGAAGGGAAGGCTCCAGGGAGACCCTTCCAGGGCCTAAAGGGGCTCCAGGAGAGCTGGAGAGGGAATTTGGACCAGTGCACGACAGGACAAGAGGGATGGCTTCAACCTGACAGAGGGCAGGGTTACATTGGAGATTAGAAAGGAATTCTTCCTTCCCATGAGCAGGGTGAGGCCCTGGCTGAGGTTGTACAGAAAAACTGTGGATGCCTGTACCAAACACTTCAAGAAGAGAGAGGAAAAAAATTCAGTTTGATAAAAAAAGTTGTCACTTTTTTTTACCATTTTCTGCTACAAATGAGAACAGGGGATGAGCCACCACCTGCTGGGAAGAAGATAGAGGTCAACACAGAGCAGTTCCCATTTCAGGGGTAGCAATAAATAAGAAGCAAGAGAAAAGTGTGTACCAAAACCATTTAATAATTCATTCTGCATGTGCTTTGTTTTAAGTCTTCTTTTCCTTGCCAATTTAGTTGATATCCAAAGAGCTGGTGAGGAATTATAATATCAGGCTAGTTAACCATGCTGGGTTAAGTGCCTGTTTTATTTACACCTCTGCATCCTAATTTAAATTTTTAACAGGGCTGTAGAGACGTAATGAGGCAGATCTTAATTCATACAGTTAAGGTCCAAATAGCAATCCCCTTCAGAGCCTTAATTTCTGGGAAAAATACCCTTCACACCCCCCAGAAAAAAAGAAGGTACCTTGTACCATGACACAGCTCAGAAGAAAAATGAGGAGTTGAAGCATCTTGTATAAACTTATGTAAATGGCTACAAGTTCTGAAGTATTCAGGAGGAATTTCTTCACAGAAAGAGTGATTCAACATGGGAAGGGGCTGCCCAGGGAGGTGGTGGAGTCAGCATGGCTGGAGGTGTTTAAGGAAGGACTAGATGTGTCTGGTTGATACAGAGGTGCTTGGTCAAAGGCTGGACTCAATCCTGAAGGTCTTTTCCAACCTAAGCTGCTCTAGGGTACACAAAACAACTCACAGCAGGCTGCAAATGCACATGAAACTCCAAATTCTGCCAGCTGAGAGCCATCCTAATTAATTGGGAACACTCCACACTCAAGAGCTACTTGGTTAAGGCCTCCTCCTCTGGAGCAACTGATTTCAAGTTGCCCATTTTCAGAACTATTGGCTGTTCCTGACACCACACAACAGGCAGAGCAGCTCCTGCTTCAATCACAGCTCTGAGCACCCTCCTGACCCCTGAACTGCGTGAGCAGCTCACTCCCAGCAGGGAGATCAGACTGCAAGGAAAGAATTGTTCCCTGTAAGGGTGGTGAGACCCTGGCACAGGGTGCCCAGAGAAACTGTGGCTGCCCCTGGATCCCTGGAAGTGTTCCAGGCCAGGGTGAACAGGGTTTGGGGCACCTTGGGACAGTGGCAGCTGTCCCTGCCTGTGGCCAGGCGTTGGGAAAAGAGGGTCATTGAGGTCACTTCCATCCCAACCCATTCTGTGATGCCATGAATCTCTGCTGTCCAGGCACGGTGGTGCACACCAGAGAACCAAATCTCAAGTCTGCAGGGCCAGACACAACCTCACCCTCACCCACAGCAACAGGACCAGAGTCTGTGCTCTACCCAGCAGGTTTCAGCTGAAAACTGCAAGGATTTTCAGAAGAGGGAGCATGGCACATGTCCTGCCACTTCAGAAAGTCCCACCTGCCAAATGCTGCCATGCTGGGGGTGTGCAGTCACCTCTGCCAACACCTACCATGGCAGACGCTACAGCACAGGAATCAAGCCAAAAAGGAATGTGGTTCCTTTCCCAAGAGTCACTTTTTGAAGGGTGTTGGGAAGCTCACAGTGGTCCTGAGTAAGCCACTTGAACCAGTAGCTCTCTGTACCCAGAAGCCCTACAGAGAAAGCTGCAGTGCTCAGCTTGCTAGAGACATACAAATTCTAGGCACAGAGACAAAATACATAATCAATTCCCCCAGACAAGCAAGCCTTATCCTCTGCTGTGTCCTGTCCCCATATCCTATAATCCCTCTATAGGATTTCCCTGACTAGGAAAGGCAAGTAGAACCAAGCTTAACCATGGAACCAAGGCAGGAAGATATTTGTTACCCAGTTCATCTCTCCAGAGTCCACCAGAGATGAGGATAAGCTCATCTAGACATATTTTCATTTTGTCTGTGCAATTTGATTTTTAAAACAGTTTTTACATCCAAGCCAGGCAGGTGAATACACAGATGCAATTAACCACAGGCAGTTTGGCACAGATGGTTCCTAAGAAACAGAGTGAGCTGAGCAGCAGGGGTTTATATTTAATGATGAGCCAGGCCTTCAGTGAGGCAAGTCAGCAGGACCCCACTGAAGGCAGCAGAGCTCACTCAGCTCCTTGCACTTCCTCCAACAGTGAGCAAGCACAGCCTCTCCCCAAAGGGCCAAGATTCCTCATTAGGGACCCAATCACGTCCCTGCAACAGCATCCCCCAAAAACCTGAGCATCCTGGGCTGGAGCTCATGTAGCTTTAAAGGAAAGCACACCCAAACATCTTGGATCTGGCAGCATCTAGATATTCTGAGAGTCAACACCAGGAACTGTAATTTTGGGAGCTAAGCTTCCAAATGTCATTCTACCATGAGGATGTGACACTCCCCAATTGCCATTAGGCAGAAAAAGATGTTAAGAGAGCAGAACAGTAGCTCAAAAACCTTCCTTTGTGCTTAACTGGGGCAGCACCATCCCCAGGCAGAAAGCCTTTCCCCAAATGGTAATGGTAATTGTCCCATTTTACAAGATGTGGATTGGTGATCCCCAGCACCAGGGAACTTTCTGGCTCCCTGCACAAAGGTCTAGGCTGAGCAGAAGAGATTTAGACTACAAAAGCTGTGCCAGTTGTCAAATCCACACAGCACAAAGAGCCCCATGTCCCTTGGAGGACAGGCACCTGCAGAGCCAAGAAACCCAGATTTCCACCTGAGGCCTCATCATTGAGGGCACAGGGCCCCAGCTACAGCCCACATTTGCCTTTAGAGGAGCCCACAGCAGAGAAAACAGAGTGCAGCAGGAATCCAAGAAAGTTGCATCAGTCCTGTACTGAGAAGATTTTTTTTTAAATGCCTGTGCACAAGGTCTCATTAAATTGAGAGAGACCAAAGCTCAGCTGAAACTGAAATCCCTCTTATCTTCCCATGCAGAAACTCAGGCTTCTAAAGGAGATCCCAGAGGGCTATAATACACTTTAGCCTCCTGAATCACACTGCTCTTGCTAAGCAGAGACATTATTTCCCAGCCTGAAAGATAAGGTTTTCCCTACACACATGACCTGTCCTTCCCCTGCTGCCACTCTCCCACTAGCACCACATCCTTGCCTTGCCAGAGACATCCAAGATCCATCCTGGCAAGGAGAGAATGCTGCAGCTGGAGCCCCAGGGAGCTCAGGGAAGGCTTCAAAGCCAGCAGCAAGCCAGGCACATGCAGTGGGGAAGACTCCCAGCTTTGCTGCCCTCTAAATTTAACAGGAGTGAGAGTTATTGCTTCCTGCAGAGAAAAGATGCTGATGAGCTGTTGTCTACAGCACCCCACCTCTACTCAGAGGAGAAATACCATCTGGCAATGCCACCCCTGGAGAGCTGCCAACCTTTGCAGTAAAATACTAAGGCAAGAGAAGGTCAAGATAAAGGAAGGGGAGCAAAAACAGGCAGAAAGATTAATTCCTGCCAGGTGGTATCAGCCCAGACACTGGAGCACAGAACTGGATGGATGAGCAAGCAGAGAGGAGTTCAAGTAAGAAAAAAAGACCAAGCAGCACTTTTCTGCAGGAAAATTGTGAGTGAGATGAATGGAAGGCAGATCAGAGCTGCAGAGCAGCTCCAGGGCAGGATCTGCTCTACCTCAGCACCCCTTGGTGGGTGCTCCCTGGCACAGAGCTCTGCAGTGGAAGCACACACCAACATTACAGGTGTGCAGAGCCAGACCCTGCTCCTCCCTATCCAGGAAAAAACCCACCCCCAGCCACCACAGCCACCGGAATTTCAGGCATCCTCCAGGACACTGCTCACTGCTTGCTTCCTGTGCCTCCTGAGAGAGGACAGGTTGTCCAACGACTTTATTGGGAACAGTAATGTGTGCACAGAGGTGAGAGGCAAACAGACAAGCTGGGGGCTGTCAGGGCAGGTGTGGCACTGCACAGGAGGCCACCTGCCCCTCGGGCTCAGCGGTACCTTCTGACTCCAGGCGGTCCAGCCCATAGGTCACTGCTGTGCTGCTCCTCCTCTCAGAGGGAAGGACTGTCCTCCTGACTGAGGAGCCCACTGATGCTGGAGTTACCAGCACCACAGTTCTGCTGGATGGCTCCTCTGTCTGTCCAGCTGGGCTAGAAGCCATCCCACCAGGGGCTGGGACAGCCTTCTCACTGGTGACCAGGATCCCATCTGTCAGATCTACACAAAACAGGAAACAGCAACCATTCAGCACAACGGCACTTTTAAAAACCCAAAAACTCCTTAATGAAAATTTAACTCAAAGAAAGCTACTCGACTTTTGCTTCCTTTGAGACTCTGCTGAAATGAAGCTTGCTCCTCAAGGGCAGCCATCAAAGGAGGTTCCCCTTAATGAGGGGGGAACCCGTAAAGGTTTTAATTCCAGTGATTTAAGGAATACTCATCACCACACCCTTGCAAGATCAGAGCACCAAGACACCAGTTGAGAACAGAGCCAAGTGATGGATCTAATAGTTCATTACAAAGATAAAAGTTGGTTGAAATTATAATTAAATCCCAGAAGCAAATACAATTAGTGAAAATTGCCAGAAGAACCTTCTCCCCCTTATAAACTGACCCCAAATTTAGAGATATAATGCAAACAGCTTTCTTCTTTAGATGCCCTGCAACACAAGAATTACCAGAAAAGCTGCCCAGCAGTATTTTCATTACAGTGGTCCCCACTACTGCAGAAATACACTCCAGCTCAGTCAGCCTCATGCTGAGGGAGCCCTTGCTACACTCCTGCCAGGAAGACAGGCATGTACCTGCCAAGGTGACACCAAACCAGCAGGCAGCAGCTACATGAGCCTGACAGCTTAAAGCATTTCTGTATGAGCCACATCAACCTGAGAACAACCCACCATTCCTCAGGAAAGTGAAAATCACTGCAGGCTTCCACACCCAAGGGACTGCCAGGCTCTTGCAGGAGGGTGTCTTTCCCCCACCACTGGCTGCCATGTAAACCTGATGAAGTTTTCATCCTCTGGACTAAATATCAGCAATCTGTGACTACCCTGGGTTCCAGAGGAAAGAACTCTCCCTCCATAAATAAAAATTGTTTAAGTGTCTAAAGCTAAAGGCAGCTTGCTAGCAAGGACAGATAGGGGGCTTGTATGGTTTGGGGCATTTCTTTTAACCTCTACTCCACTTATTTGGGGCAAAAAAATCCATATTCTGGCAAATTTCAACATGGTGGATCTCATGGCATGGGCAGAAAGCAGTAGCAGCCAGGTTTAGAGGCAGAGGGCAAAAGGCTAGCAAAAAAAAGTCATTTAAATAAGGGTGTTGTGTTGAGACTGGAGTGTCCAGGCAGTGACACTGGTTTCAGATGCACCATCCCACCTTGTGTGGAAATGAGTCCTTGAAGCAGGATCCTACCTTCTGCATCCACAGGGCTCACTGAGGAGGAAGCACCAGCTGCCACCAGCACCTCGGTGGCACTGGGAGCTGTCAGCACCTGCATGTCCTCCCCACTGTTCTCCTGAGGAAAGCTGGCAGCCCCTGCTCCCTGTGTGGCACCAGGCACCTCTGCCACAGCTGGCACAGCAGCATCAGCCTCCTGGGCAGCTGTTGTCACCTCCTGAGTAACACCTACAGCAAGAACACGTGTCAGGGCAGACTCACAGGACAGCTGATAGCAGCAGAGCACACATCTGAAGCCAATGTAATATAAACCTGAATATAAAAGGAATATAACTCCATACATTAATAATTCCAGCAGCAGGTCCAGCCTTTAGTGACCAGCTCCCACTGAAAGCTCAGCTATGCAGAAGGGTTTGTTTTTGTTGCATAAGTCTTATGGACAGTGTTGCTCCCCCAATATCTGGGAAGCAGCAGAGAGGGAACCTGCTGACAAGTCAAGTGCTTATAAATTAATCTAGAAATTAATCACTCAGGTTTCAGCACCAGCCTGCAATTAGCTTCCCTTCTTTTACAGCAAAAAATGAGGTCCTTTGGATGCAGTGAAGGGAAAGCATCCTTTTGCATCTGCAGCCAAAGAGGGAAGAATAAAGATGCCCAGCAATTAAAAAGTCCTCATCAACCTAGAAACGTATCATTAACCAGACCTATTTTTTTTAGCATTTCCTTTATATTTTAGGCACTAAGCAGGAACACTGTCATGAGGCTGAAGGTGCCATCTCTGGAGGTATGTGCAGGGTGAGGTGACACCATCAGCCTGTGGCAGACTGTCCAGGAGGAGCTCTGCCTGCAGGTAAGAGTTGGGACAGGCACTGGACAGCCACAGCTTCACTATGGGGTGAGGAGACAACACCAGGAGTTTGTCACAAGGGCCAGCAGCTCTCTGCACAGCCCTCTCAACCTGAGCACCCTTGTAAAGACATTCAGGACATCAGTGGCTCACAGACTGCTGGTACAGCTCACTTTAAATCTCAGAAATGAGAGGCAAGCGTCTGTAACAGGCAAGTTTTACCTTTCCATGAACTCTCCAGAGTAGGAGAAAGCTGAGGCTGGGTATCTGTCACCACAGCAGCCTCTGGCTGCGATGGAGAGACACTCTTCTCCTCCTCTGCTGTGACTGCACTTATGTTTTCCAGCAAGCCAAGATCAGCTGTGTCTGCATCTGACAGGTTCCCAATGTGGAAAGCATCGCTGCTGCCTGTGGAAGTTGCTGGCAGCTCCTCCCCTTGCACTGGCACCGTGCAGTTGCTCTCCCTGGCAAGCTCAGGCACTGGTGGGGGGGACACTGGGGAGGGCACTGCTCTCGTGGCATCCTCTTCCTCCTCCACACCTTGCTGGGTGGTCTGGGATGGTTCTGTTGTCCCCAGCTCCTCTGTCACCTTCTCATGAGACATGCTTCCCCCTTGGCTGATGTCCCCCAGTTTTGTGTCATCCCAGTCAGGCGGCACAGTGTCCACAGTGGGGATGGTGACAGTGCCAGCCGTGGTGGGCAGCTCTTGTTGTGTCACACCTGTCCCTGCTCCCGGGTGAAGGAAGGCCTCAGTGGCCACGAGGGGATGTTTGGCAGCCACAGAGGTTGGTGGAGCCAGGGATTTGAGAGGGCTCCCAGTGTGGGCTCTCAGCATCTCCAGCTCAGAGGTCACACCTGCAGCCTGGGCAGTTGGGATGACAGGGTGGCCACTTGCTGCTTCCCAGCTGGGAGAGCTGGGGCTCAGTGTGGGCTGGGGCACAGCTGGGGGCTGTGAGCTGCTCTCTGCTTCCTCCTCCTCAGTGCTCCCAGAAAGGGGGTTTGCTGAGGGGCTGGCAGAGCTGGGCTCCACTGCCACACCACCCTCTGTTGTGGCCTCACCAGACTCCTCCTGGACTGGGGGGCTCAGCGTGGTCACAGCTGTGGTCAGCATGGCCCTGAGTGCTCCATCCTCCTCCAGCTGGGACTCAGTGGGAGCCAGCTCCTCCTCCAGCACAGGAGGCAGTGTCCCAGCAGAGGAGTGATCCCCCAGGCCCTGGCTGGCAGGGAGAGCTTCTCCTTCTGCAGTGAAAGCTTCATGCAGGGCTGTCCCAGATGGCTCTGCTGACACTGCACATGGCCCTTCAGAAACTGTCTGCTCAGAAGGGCCCAGGTTCCTTTTCAAGTCCACCATGTCTGTCCTTTCATCTTCCAGCCCATTCCCTGCCCAGGGGCCATGCTGGACCTTTGTCACATCCCTCTCCTCCAGAGGCTGAGCAAGGCATGGCAGGCTGGAGGACAAGAGCAGGATGCTGCAGGTGACCACACAGATATTAAATCCTTTTGATCTCCTCATGGCTGAGAGGAGATGCATCCAGAAGCCTGCAAGGCTGACAAATCCAGAGATCTAGAAGGGGAAAAAGGAATCAAGATGACACATATCCATAATCAACAATGGACCCGAGACCTTAAATAACTGGGAGACCAAGTCCATGGCCAGCTGTGAGCAGACCCCTCCTACACACTCCATGCAATGAATTCCTCCATCTCTTTTACTGTTCTCAGCCTACCCTACTTGAAGATGCCAGACAAAACCAAAAGTTGAGCTGAAGCCCAGGGCAGACCTTTCCCTCTCATCCCAGCAGCAGAGTGCTATGCTCTATACCCAGCAGGCATCAGACCTGCAAGCCATGGTGTGGATCAACCTGTTTGTCCTAAATCAAATCCAAAAATGATGCTTGTCAGGGCCATGACAGCCTCAGGTTTGCTCTGGCCAGCCCTGTTCTGAGCATTGGCACAGGAGAAGACCAAGGACCCTGCACTGAGAACAAGATGGATCTGTGGGGGACAACACAGGATCAGAGCCACACCAGGAGGCTTTAGGGCTGCACCATGTCCTGGCTGAGCTCCTTGGCCCCACAGAGGAGGCTACAGCCCAGACAGCAGCACTGCTGCATCAGCACAGTGCCCCTGCTGCACTGCACCATGGAGGCACTTCCAGAAGGTTTCATGTCCAGAATCACTGTGTGAGCCCAGAGCTTCCAAGAGAGCACTGAACCTGGAGCCCAGCAGTGATCCAGCCAGCTGGATCCTGCCCTTGGCAAGCTCTGCTGCCTCCAGGCATACAGCTCCAGCTCCTAGCCACCTCCCTTGGGCACGTGCCTCAGTCCTGGGCCTGCCATGCCAGAGCAGAACATCCCACCCAAGGCCCCACTCACTGGTCACACCACAAACATCCCCCTTCCACACAGCACATCTGGGTGCTGCTCCTCCTCCTCCCAGCTCCAGGAGGCAGCTGGTCAGGGGCACAGTCAAGCCCTACTGCAAGTTCCTCCAGCCATCAGCAGGTTCAAGTTCTTTCTCTCACGTGTTCCCCCAGTTGTGGGCCCCCAACATGGACCTGTTAGGGTGAGTCCAAAGAAGAGCCACCAAGCAGATCACAGGGCTGGAACACCTCTGCTATGGACACAGGCTGGGAGAGCTGGAAGCTGGAGGAAAAAAAGGCTCCAGGGACACATTGGAGCACCTTTGAGTGCCTAAAGTAGCTCCAAGAGAGCTGGAGAGGGACTGGGGACAAGGGCATGGAGTGACAGAGCAAGGAGGAAAGGCTTTCACCTGACAAAGAGTAGGTTTAGATTAGGTATTAGGAATAAATTCTTTGCTGAGCATGGTGAGGTCCTGGCACAGGTTACCCAGGGCAGCTGTGGCCACCTCATCCCTGGAAGTGTTCCAGGCCAGGTTGGACAGGGCTTGGAGCAACCTGGGATAGTGGAAGGTGTCTCTGCCCATGGAAGGAGATGGAATGAGGTGAGATTTTATCATTCCCAAGTGAACTGCTCTTCCCTTTGGGCTGCAGGAATAACAAATATCAGTAAGGGAAGAGGTTGGGGCTGTCAGAACCACCCCTTAGTCTTCCAAAGAACAGCAACAGCCACCCTGTGCAGTCTCACTGCTCACAGGCATCAGGATAAATCCCTGAACCTGCCACACTCCTCGTTCCCCCACCCAAAAAACACATCCAGAAGTATTACTCGCATTTGTACCCACAGAGCACAGCTCAGAACCAACCACTGCAGGCTCCAGCAGCTGGCTGAGCCTTCAGGGCACACTGAGTCACTTTTTCCATTCTCCCTGAAGCCTCATCCCAGCAGTTTGAGCTGCTAGAATAATCCCCCATTACAGGCCACACACACACACCAGGTGCTCAGGGACAAGCAGAAGCCACCAAAAAGCTCTTCACCAGCCCAGAGATCTTCCACTTTATTTTTACCATCGTCTATCTCTGAAGGATGGGTGGCCACCCATCTATTTTCTCCATCCTCCCCTCAAAAAACAGCTGAAAACTGACAATATTTAGCTCCTCTTCCAGGCTAATTCTTTACGCACTTTTGTAATTAAAAAGCACTAAGAATATATTATGCAAGTTAAATTGTTAGTGCCTAACTACATGCATCTGCCTTACTATGCAGCTGAAGATAAATTATGTTCACTTCAACACCCCTTTAGCAAGTGTTAGGAGCAGGCATATTGAAACATCAAGAAGTTGGTTATTTTCTATTTTAAAAAATAGTTTGGCTTTAAATACAGCTTCTCAAGGAGTCAGGAGCATTTAGGTGGCACAAATGCTTTCAGCAGTGCTTAAACATAAACAGAACTCCAGCTGCACTTGAAAAGCACTCCTCTAGCAGTCACATACATTATACATATGTATATACACATCTGTACAGATATTTTGTAGCTTTCTAGCTCTAGGCTCTCAAATAGCCCAAGACATTCAGGACGTGGTTAGCAGAATAATAATAAAATACCCATCCTCCCAACAAGCTTACTCCATCTTTACTAGAACCTTTCCTCCTTCTGGGTGGTAGATAAGGCGAGCACTCAACACCAGCCTGATAAAAGAGTTCCTGGGGTCCTGCAGGCAGCTTCATATTGTTTCTACCAGTCTGAAAAGCCCTGCTGGTCACAAGCCCATATTTCTATAGGGCAAAAATCACATTGGAGAGTTATTTGCTCAGGAAATCCTCAAGAGCCAGATGTAAGTTAACCTAGACCTTCACACTGAGTGAAAGCAGGAGATTGTGGCACGGAGTTCGCTGCAGGATAATGGCACAGGTTCACACTTCAAAGAAGATTAGTCAGGGCTTAAGATCTACTTAGCTTTAGGAAGAGGCTGGATTAGAGAGTGTATGAACAGCAGTGACCTGGCTATCTGCTTAAGCAGAGTTTGACACCTTGCTGAAGCACTTCCACTGAATGCAGAAGCTGCAGGTACCTGGCTGCAGAGCAGTCTGTTCCTCAAGCTGCACTGAGTTACACATTTATCCTCCCATCGGGCTATTTTTACAGCCAGGCTGGAGCACACTGCCCTGACCAAGCACCTCCTCTGGAGTAAGCCTGAGCTTTTCTGTTACCAGCTCTGAGGTAGTAACTCCATATTTCATGCCGCAGGAACTCCTTGTCCCCAGATTTCACCTGGCATCCTCAGAGCTGAAGCCCTGGAGGCAGCTGCCAAGCACTGGCCAGGCTCTCCGTGGAAAACTAATCCTTGCTTCCAATAGGAAGCACACACTGAGGGCAAGAGACAGTGCCAGCTACTTCCCCTGCACTTAATGACAACAAATCCCAGGAGATGCAGCTCCTCCAGCCGCAAAGGCAGCGCGACTGCAGGCAGCCAGGGAGCTTTATCTTTAGCATGGAAAATAATAACTGTTCTTTTAACACCTGGTAGGCTGGAAAATAACACAAAGGATTGCTAGGCTGAAAATAGGGGCCAGAACTGGGCATCTCCAGGAGCTACCCACAAGAAGAACCATCTATCTCAGTGGGGAAGTCAGGAAGCTGAGGGACAATAAATATAAATTGGTCACCAGCTGAAGCAGTCTCGGGCTCAGTTGGATCTTTCTGAGCCAGGCTGCTTGCCTGCTCCATACAATTAGCACTCACAGTAGTTATTAAACCATTAACCCCCTCTGAATTCTGGAGACTTGTTTGAGATCAGCTCTTGGGGGGCCCAACAAAAGCCAGCTCAGAAGGAGCCCCAGCCTGTTATGGTCACTCCAGCAGGGTAGGTTTGCAGGGGACCAGCACAGAGCAGAGCAGATGTCTCTCCTTCAATAGCTGCTCCTTGCATGGACCAATGGTTTGTGGAGACATGCTGCAAAGGATTAAGCTCCCCCTCTGTCCCAGCTACTCCCTCAGAGCTTTTTAAGAGTTTCACCCAGCCAGCTTACTTAGAGAAAACAACCCCATTCCCCCCTCAAAAAAACCAAAAAAGGCAGCTGTTATTTTCTGTCTTTGGTGAGTTATAGCTATATTTCTACTCAAATTGTTGAAGCAGTGAGGAAAAAATGCACCAAGTTTTAAACTCGCTTGAATTAATAACTCTGCTCTAACAATCCCTCTGACACAGGCAGGACACTCACACAAGCAAGCTGAAGTGGCTACATGCCTCATAAAGCAGAGAGCAGCAGATGAACAGGTCAGCCCCAGACAAATCTGCCTTCGAAAAGAGCTTCTCACACCTCCAAGCACAAGCTTGGTGTCAGCCTGGACTCGCTGAACAGTCCTGGGCGTGCTCAGCTCTGCAATTCACCTGACAATTCATAAGGGAACCGGACAAAAAAAGCTGAAAATCTTTTAATGTGAAGATTTAGCCAAAACACACATGTGAAACAACTGCCAGCCGTCAAGTGCTCTGTTATAGGGTGTTAATGTATGCCATCCAAGCCTCATTACTTGTGCTGAATACAAAAGGCAGCAGATAATACACTGCAGAGCTCCGACTCCTACTTTTGTGCACAAGCTGAGAAAAACGCCTTCATCTCACCCTGCTTTATGTCCTTGCCCAACTCAACCGAGTGAATTGAGGAGCTGATGCCCTTCCAGCACACACTTCAGGTAAACAGAGCTCGACCAGTTCAACCACCCCCAACAGCTCAGTGAAATCCCAGCAGTGACACGACTCTAGCCAGCCACCAACACAAAGTCAGGTGAGAAAAATTATGTCGAGACAAGCACACAAGAGGGGCACATCCTCGCCTACCCTTGAGGATGCATCCTTAAAAGCAAACAAAAGAGATGCTAATATTCTGTAAGGTCAGCTTCCCACCAGTCCCACTGAGGCACCTTAATACATAATACATCACCTCCACTTCCAGCCTCGGCATTCCAGCTGTAGTTCTTCGAGGAGCCAGAGACATGACATGTTTTAGGCATTACTCCCCCAGCCACCACGCGAGATCACTTGCTTTGTTCCGAACAGCACACGGACCACCTATGGAAATCCCTACTTGGATTTGCAAGTAAAAGCTGCATAGTTCTCCGTGGCTTCTGACCCGTGCCAGGTCCCCGGCACCACACAAGTCTAAGGTCTACCACATTCCTGAGGGATTAAGATAGGGAGGAGGGGGGTGTTTAAGAACGAGGCCAAAGGGTGCAGCAGTTTCCAAGCACAGAAGCGCTGCTGCCCAGCCTGCCTGGGAGCAGAGGGAGAGCGCTCGGATTCCAACCAGCAAAAAACGCTCCACAATTCCAGCGCCTCACCTAACGCTGACAGCAACACCACACAGGAGAGCTGGAGGATCACGAGTCCCTGCAGGTGAAGGTTTAAGAGCAGACTAAATGCACCTTGTCAAGCCCTTTTGGATTGGGCAGTGGGGTCCAGTGAATGGGATTAGGGCTGGCTCAAGGCTTGATTACACCCAACACGCCGGCTTGCCGGGCACAGATCCATGTCCCCGTCCTCCTTAGTCATATTTACAGGTGACTTTACACTCCAGAAGTGCTTTCTCCCCCCACCGGGCAGGGGATCAAGTGCGAACAGCCTCCCGGGGACTCCTCCTGCCCAGGCCCGCATCAGGACGGAGGGACAGCGGCGGTCACCCCCAAACCACCCCC
>VWZS01003073.1:317274-341224 GCA_013397075.1 Rhabdornis inornatus | reverse complement strand
GGGGGCCGGTCCGCTCCTCCCGACCGCCGGCCCCCGCCTTCGCCCGGTGGGTTTCGTGGTCCCCGACACCCGCAGCCCCCGGGAGAGGCCGCCCGCAGCCGCGTCTGGCGTTTGCTCCTTCTCCAAAGGGGAAGTTTGAGCATCCAAGCGCTCGGCTCCCCGCACCCAACTCTTCCTTCAGTGCCTGACCCGAGGAGCTGCCGCTCTTTGCTTGCAAGGAGCTGTAATAACAAGGCCTACGGCACCCTTGAGTAGTTTTCCATCTATTACAGATTCTCCTCCAGTGTTCTCAGCTGCAGAGGTCACCTTCCCCTAATACTCCCTCTGCAAAGGAGACCAACTTCTTAAATAACACCCGAATTAGAAGAGCTTTATTCACTTTCCCTGTTCTGACGCTTTGTTTTAAGCACCTATTTGGCCAGTACAGAAAAGTAAACAGCTTTACTC
This sequence comes from Rhabdornis inornatus, assembly GCA_013397075.1. Classification (NCBI taxonomy): domain Eukaryota; kingdom Metazoa; phylum Chordata; class Aves; order Passeriformes; family Rhabdornithidae; genus Rhabdornis; species Rhabdornis inornatus. The sequence goes on along the minus strand of VWZS01003073.1, from coordinate 340,777 downwards.
GCGCTTTCCTCCTCCCATCTATTTTTTTCCCAATAAAACCCCCGTAACTAACAAGAGAAGAAAACTCTTAGACCAGCAGGTCCTGGCTCACACACCAATTCCCTTTGCCAAAGGGCGACTCAGAAGCCCGTACCTTGACTCCAAACCCCAAAGATGAGAGTGCTTCAGCTTCCCTTTGCTCCCCCAAGCCCAGTGCCTGAGCAGCACAAGGTCTCTGCTGCACACCGAGGGTTTTATTCTCCCCCTCGGGCACGGACTCATTCAGAGCAGGGCTGCAGCAGGTGCAAGGTGTTTGAGCTGGGCAGGGACAGGTGAGGAGAGACCAGAAATAATGATCTCTCACAGGAGGCAATGACTGGGGTGGGGAGAATTTTGGGGGGTGGAATTGCTAGGAAGGACTAGAGGGAAGGTAGAGGAGAGGTGAGTTAAAATCTTGACTTCCTAATGAACATGCTCTACCACACGAAGCAAATCAGTGAATCTTCTTCCAGTTATGGTAACAAGCTACAAAATAAACTTTTTTTTTTTTCCACACAAGTGAGACGTAACCTGCTGGTACAGGTTACCTGCTGGTAACTGCTCACTCAGCTCTTCAATTAACAGCATAACTGGTGGAGGAAAATGAGATATTCCTTATCAACAAATTGTTCATTATTTTTTTCTGTTCACTGTGCTACTGGTAATAATATTTATATTAGTCATTTGCTCTATTTGTGTCTCTGAGCACAGCCCAAAATTTTACCTGTTTTACTTTAGAGAAACAGTGTGTTTTCTACTGGATTTCAACCAAACTGGACCCAACCTAATTCATTTGGTTGTAGTACTGTGCATCCAATATTAAAACTTTCAAAAGACAGATTTGTTGCAAGTTAGGGCAGTTTTTTTTCAGGAAAATATTGCTAACCCCTGCATGAGTTGAAAATAAAGTGTCAAAGTGCCTGTATCAGCAATAAAGACAGCCAGTGACAAAAGACATCAGAAAAAACTTCAGAGTTAGGGGGAGGAAATGGTCACTCAAAACAATGGGGAAAGTTCATTCTGAACTGTAAAATCTGGGGAAATTATTAATGAATTAATATTTCTAGTGCTGTGGCATCTTCATAAATGAAATACAAATATGTGAAAAGAAAGGATGTTTCCTCTCTCTCCTAGGGGAGATGGGGTGGGAGGGAAGGAAGAGGTAAGAGCTGCGTTTTTCATGCCATGTTAAATGCCATTAACTACTGGATGAGGGACTCAAAACTCTTCACAAGTTCAACTTCTGTCCTGGCCAATTCCTTTTGGCCAAGGGCTCCGGCTGAGAAGAGAGGGTGGCTCAGCCATGTAGGAGGTGCCACCTCCCAAGTTAATGGTGCAGTTAGATTTTCCAGGAGACCAAAATCAATTCTCAAGAGCAGCACTGCACCTTGTGGTGGGTCTGGGATTGATTCCCAAGCTGTTCAGTCATTCACATGTGGGGAAGTGGGCAGGAAAACAGGGACCACTCCAGCAGAAATCAGAGCCTTCAGGGATGTGTCAAGGGATTGGGGTCCAGCAGCTGCACAATTCCCCCCTAACAGCTGACGTGGGATACAGAACAAGGGATGTTACGGTGGAAGGTGTCCCTGCCCATGGTAGGGAGTTGGAACAAGATGATTTTTAAGGCTCCTTCCAACACAAACCATTCTGTGATTCTATGATAGTGTTTTCAATCCCACTTCTATCTAACCTTTACAATTATTGGAAAAGTTACTTAAGATGTAAAGCATGTGTAAGGCATGATTTAGTGTTCTCCAAGGATGCAGAACACTTAATAGACTGGAGAGGTTTTCACTTCCCCCTTGCCATTGACTCTGAACCCAGATTGGCACCATGTCCTCTCAAGGTTAAATATTCCATTTCTAAGCACTGGAACCAAAATAGCTGGTTATCTGTGTTTTTTTCCCTGCCTAAAATTGCATATTCCCTGTGTGCTGCAAGTTCCTCTACCCCGCATAACCTGCCAAAATCAGAGGCTTCTGCGTTATCAACAAAAATATCTGCAGACTGAAAGAAAGAGGCATGATGAAAGAGGCAGAAATCAGAAATCATCAGAGAGCACTCTTTTGTTTTTCCTTTCTATGGTTTATTACTTGGAAATACTGATTTTTAACTCAAATCAGTATGCCATGGAGCATACATGAAACCGAGCAAAACAGGCCCCACTTCCACAGCAAGTTAAGAAACATCCATTCCTCTCCCCTTTTACCCTTGCTCTGGGTCGAGACATTTCAGTACAATCCTCTATCCTTGTCCTTCAGAACTTCTCACCTGAGGTGAATTCAGAGACTAAATTTGGATGTAAGCAGGCTCATTCTTCCATGCAGGTAGCATAGCTGGGAAAGAGTGGGACTCATGTCCCCTTCCCAGCTCTGCCTTTTTAGAGGACTTTCAAAACTGAATTTCACTCCTCTCAGCCTCCACTTCTTCTGTAAAATAACGATACCTAATTTTTGTAAGAGTCTCTTATAAAATCTGTGTATTATTATAGCAGCTAACTCTGTTGTACAAAGTAAGGATACATCAGATTTCTTTCACAGAACCCAAAAAGTACCAATAGCACGTCCTAATTAAGAGACTAGGTCACATAAAAATTTATATGAAGATATATTTTGCCTGTATAAAATGAACTAAAAAAATCATTGTCCTGACAGCAGAATGCTGCACCTTATGCTGCTACTCCTGGCACCTGTGAGGAGATGTAGCAGCTATCCTAAGTATGTCAGGACATGCCACAGAAGGTAAAGCCAATTTTAAAATAGTTACCATTAATTTTGCTGCTGAATGACTTTCCCAAATGGAATATTGGGGACACCCAGCACACAAATCAGTGCACTTCTCCATCACAAGACTCAGCTCTACACCAGCTGGTAGCATCTGTTTTAAGGGGGCCCTCTCTTCCTACTAAACAGCAGTTACTGGAATGGAGTAGCCATGAGTAATTCAGGGAAAGTGAGAACAGAATCCCCTGCCACAGAGAAGGAAGTTTGTTTAAAACAACTTCACTTTGAAAAAGTTTGTGACCAATGAATTATTTTGAATGTAACCATGTTATGAATTTCTTCTTCCTCTGACTGCAAACCCGATAAATGTTAACTGCAATTAAAACTCAGTCAGGAGAATCAACTTGGATTCCTTTTCTCCATGTATCTCACTGCTGGCACTAACAGGAAATCTGGGCAAGGCCAAGTGGTGCCAGTGCAGCCCCACTGCTGGCTGGGATTTACAGTGATCAATCCTACAAGGAGGCATGGGATCCAGCTTCTGCTTCCCAGCTCTTGTGTTTTTGAAGTGCTCACAGAGCAGGAAAGCCATAAGAACTTATTTTTGTCACTAAAGTCAGCAGATGTGACTTGGAGTGCACACAGAGCCCAGATCTGCTGAGTAGGAAATGCCATTTTTACACACTCACTCTTCAGAGTAGAACCAGGCTTCTGCTGACTGGCCCAAGGTCACAGGAATCTGTTGCAGTTGCTCTGGGAATACAGCCCAGGAGGAGCAATGCTCACATCCATAACAGAATCACAGCACAGCCCTCACTCTTCTTCATATCCTTCAAGAAAATCGATGCAGTTAATGCCAAGGTACACCACATGTTACAATTTTCCCAGAGATAAAGTGCTGAGGAAGTCCTCCACCTGCATATTGGAGCCTCAGCTAAAACATGAACCATCTGTCAGTTCCCTTGGATATTTTCCCCCGTCCCACAAACTCCACTATGAAAATAGGCTGACAATAAGAAAAGCACTGGACCCACTACCCCAAAGCAGGCTGACCCTAAGCCCTGCTCTGGTATTAAACCCTCAGCTTCACAAATTCACAGAAACAGAGAATCAAACACAGATCTCCAACATCGAGTCCAACCTGCACCATCTGAAGTATGGTTGTTCTCACACTTAATACCCAGAGGGACTTTAGAAACTGAAGCTTTCTTTTGCTTTTCAAAACTTGAAGTTAAACTAAACCACTGAATCCACAGGTTTTAAAGAAGTGCAGTGTCAGTACTGCCAGTCCATCCCTCTCAGTACAGCCTTTTCTAAAATAGCAAAGAGGGGCTGAAAGCCCCCACCACAGAGACTTTTGGGGTCTTTCCCATGGATAACACACGGAATTGGGATGCCTGGGTGAGAGGAGCACTGTATTTGAGAGTGAAATAGTAGTGCTCCAGACACCATCAGTGTTTTAATTTTTTCCTCTTGAGGATGGTTAAGAGCAAAGAAATACACATTTTTGTTTTGGAAACATTCAAATCAATTAAGCCAAAGTCCTGCAGCAGGAACCAGATCCAGCTATTAGCAGAACCCCAAGCAGGGGGTTTTCCTTTTTCTCCCTTCAGAGAGTTGATATGTGGATCCCCTGGAATCTGTGTGCTGGGAAAAGGTGACAGAGCACTCTGTGATCTCCAGAAGGTCTAAAGCTGGCCCTAAGTATGCAATTCCCTGATTTTGTGAAGAAGGGATGGGTGCCTCAGTTAGCCCTAACGTCTATTAGGGAGACCTAGAAGCGAGTATACAGCCAATGCAGGGGCACAAAAGAGTGTTTATTTTATGACCAATTAAAAAAAAAAAAAAGAAAAAAAAAAAAAAAGGCTCTGCTATTGAAATCTGCCTGGTCCAGCTGAAATCCGAGTCTCTGCAGGGGTCCAGGCAGGCATTTTGGCTTTCAAGGGAGCAGAGAATTAGCTGGGCGTGCTGTTCCCTGCCGTAGCCACGCAGCGTTTGTGCTGCAGGACACATTCCTCTATGTTTGCAATGTTTGCAAGTGCTCCGCGGGGATTAATTCAGCTGAGAGCTGCCTGTTTCGGGGCGAGTGCAGAAAAGTGATTTTCTTTATGAAAAACGTTCCCTTTTAACCCTCCCGGGCGGGTTCTGCAGCTGCCACCTCGAGGCAGCAGCGCTGCGCTGTGACAATGACAACGTGTCTGCAGGACATCCGAAAGCGGCTTTCTTCTGCCAGTGGCTTGAATACCAACAGAATCCTGAAAAAGGAGAGAGAAAATGCACTGTATTATGCACAAAGTACTGTCCCACAAATTTTATTTTGTGACCAGAGATGAGCAGAGGGATGGAGCAGCTCTGCTAGGAGGAAGGGCTGAGATAATTGGGATTGCTCAGCCAGAAAAGAAAGGAGAAGGCTTTGGGGTGACCTCATTGTGGCCTGCCACTAGTTCAAGGTAGCTGAGAGAAAGTTGGAGAGGGACTTTTTAGAAGGATGTGGTGTGATGGGACAATGGGGAATGGCTTCAGACTAAAAAAGAATAGGTTTAGATTGGTTATTAGGAAGAAATTCCTGGCTTTGAGGATGGGGAGGCCCTGGCACAGGTTGCCCAGAGAAGCTGTGGCTGCCCCATCCCTGGAAATGTTCCAGGCCTGGTCAGATGGAGCTTGGAGCCACCTGGGATAGTGGAAGGTGTCCCTGCCTATGGCAGGGAGTGGAACTGAATGAGTTTTAAGCTCCCTTCCAAACCAGACTAGTCTATGATTTTATGATATGAGAGTTTTCACTGATTTCAATGGGCTACTGTTAATTTCTTGTATTTTTATGTCCTTATGTGACCTCTTCCTTGCCTGTCAGAGGTAGCACTGCTCCCGAGAGTTGCATGAACTGGCTGCACTCAGGGAATAATTTCTTATTATGTTATGGAAATCCTGCTTTTCACTCTGCTGGACATTCTGCTTACGAGCTGGCTTAATTGTCCCACCACCTCCTTAGACTGTGAATAATTATCTCCACTTATATTGTTATCCTGAATGTATTTATAGCCTGATTCTTTTGGGTTAGCATCACCATCTGTTTCCTCAACAGTCACATATTCGGGGGAGAGCGAGTGCTTTTCACATTATGCAAGCAGCTTCCTTGATTAAACCAGCCCGGCGTGGATGGATTTTGTTATGAAACCCTGGCACATCTATAACTCTCTGGCTCCTATTATCAATAACTCTGAAAAGCCCATCCATTAAATTAAGCCACTTTTAAGCTGCAGCTTGCTTTTTAGAACTCGTGTTAACTGTGATTGATTAATGTAATTTAAGAGGAGATTTCCAATGGACTATAAAGACTGTGATGTGATTAGCAGGAAACTCTGATCATTCCTAACCCAGGGATAATACGTTCAGGAGGAAGCCATGGGCTGTGGATTTCAAGTAGGGCCCCTGATTTTTGTAAAACATATCTAAGCAGTCATTTTACATAAAACATTATATTAAAAATACAAGCATAGTGCTGTAAATATGTAATTATAGCAGGGAAAGGTATCATAAATGGGTGAGATCTGGAAATGAAAACAGATCATGCAAACATCACGCTTAGACTTTAATCATATATTATCTAAATTACTCCAATTTTTAGACCTAAAGTATTTCAAGAGCAACAACATTAAGTATATTATATTATGTCTTTATAAGACCCCTATCACAGAGAAACTCAGGAGGATTTTACAGAGTTTGAGAGGAATATTCACACTCCAGTGAGAGCACATTCTCACCAGGCACAGTGACTGCATAGCTTCCCTGTGCTGTCCTTGAGCAGAGAGGGCAGACTGCATTCCTGGTAGTGAATTATCTCAGAATCACGGAATACCAGTTTGGAAAGGATCTCAAGGATCATCTGACACAACGTTTCTTGGCAAAATCACGGTTGAAACAAGATGGTCCAGCACTCTGTGCAGCTGAACCCTAAAGTGTCTGACGTTGAAGGATCCACCACTTCCCTGGGGAGACTATTCCAATGGCTGATTGTTCTCATTGTGAAAATTTACCTTGTGTCTGAACAGAATCTCTCCAGGAGCACTTGGGAAATTCTAGGATTGTTTCCCTGACAGAAAAACCAAATACAGAAAAGTTTATTGAATATAATTCCCATCTCAGTCAGGTGTAATTACCACTGACTGCATATTCTTGGTGCACTGGGGAATTGCTCAAACATGGCAGAGTTAAGGTTCTGTTGTGGAAATGACATTTGAACATATTTTCATGCCTCATTGTTTGCATATCCTTTAAAGTTCAGCTGCATTTCCATGTTCTGGAAGGCCATAAAATGCTAACCATAAAAAATAATTTTAAAAGCCATTAAAAACACAAAACCACACAAAATAATAAGGGAAGTTGAACTTGGTGTCACAATGTTTAATCGCTGCAGGGTTTTGCTTGTTTATTTTTTTCATGTGTCGGCATCCTCCACTGCTGCCTTGGCAACGATCCCTCCTCCTCCAGAATTCACTGGGTGTGTGCTGGTCCCATCACTGTTTCTGTACCCTACATCACCACTACAGTCCTTGCTCCTCAGTTTTGCTCTCCTTGGACAGGATAGGAAGCTAATGATGGGTTGTTTGAAGACTTCCTGGGCTCATATGGAGTTGTGGGATGGTGCCTGAAGGATAGAGAGCAGGGATTTATGAGGGATGTAAAAGGGCTTTGAGAGGAGACTCCCCCGAGTATGTCACTGCAGAGTTCCCCTTCCTCACACCCCTCCTGCACTCCCTCTGCACTGCCTGGATTCTTTGTGTGTCCTCCAAGAGCCCTTCCAGGATGCCCCTCTGCTTCTGCTCCACACACACCAGCACCTTCTCTTCTCAGTGCTGCCTCTTGACCCTGCTTTGTCACCTTGGTGACTTAAGGATGACCAGAATGGGGGAATATGACAAGGCTGTGACAGGAGCAGCAGAGAAAGCATTTGTGCAGAGCTGCTAGCCCACGGGCTAGTGAGGGGGCTGGCCCAGGCGACACAGCAGATGGTGGCAGCGACAGCTTTCGGCGTCTCACATCACTCCCACTCATCATCTGACTCCCACACACCTCCACCTTCAGGGACTGCAAATAGAAAGTGTGGATGTGGGACAAACAGCACTGCTGCAGAGTGGAAAGCACGGCAAAAAGCACAGCATCCTCAAGCTGCTGCAGCAGCTCACAGGTCACAGGGGTTGGGTTCAGTGACAACACAGAACAGCAGTGTCACCACAGCCTTCCCTGAAATCCTCTGCCTTCATTAGCACCCTTGTCCTCCTCTGCACAAACCCTCAGGCTCTCAGCCTGGCCTGTCTGGCAATGAGCAAATGTCTAAACCCAGCTTCCCAGTTAATTGCTTTTTCAATGCTTGCTTTGCTTCCCAGAAAAAGAAATGGGTCTCGTGCACTTTGCTGAAATAAATACCCAGGACTCATCTTTTGGGGATGTGAGCAGAGCTGAAGTCACACTCCTGGTCATCACAAATGCCTGGAGAGCAGCTGGTTTTACAGGTGTGGTTATTGTGGGGAAGAGGAAGATTGGCAGGGAAAGAAGATGGTTGTTGGGAGTGGGGTAAGCACTACCTTCGGAATCTCTTCAAGTGATCCCGAATTTTCTGTTAGAAATTCCCTTTTTCCAGCCAGGGGATCCAGTCACAGGGAGACACATACTACAAACAATATTCATCAGAACACCTTCTCTTGATTAGGTTCTTACTATAAAGCACAGCTGATCTTCTGCCTCTCTGATCACCAGTCTTGAAAGCATGGATTCGTAGAAGGTCCTGAGCTGAAAAGGACCCACAAGGAACACTGTGTCCAAGCTCTGGCTCTGCACAGGTTGTTACCACCATGAGGTTTATCATTTCTGTCCTCACTGTGTTTTGAGCTCCCATCTTCACTCCCAACCACCACACTCCTGGAGCAATGGAGTGATGTGGCTTTTTTAGTCCCTGAGTTGTTTTATTTCTGTTCAAGAGGGAGGATGCTGTACCCTGAGGGTACTGTGCATTTAACCTCATAGAAATGTTTCTTTACATTAAATGTGGCTGTTTCTGTGTCAGCCATGGCATGGCAGCACGACAGGGCAGTGCCTGTCCCTCTGTGCTGGGCACTGCTGACCTCCATCCTGGGGTCAGTTTTGGGCCCCTCAGGGCAAGAAAGGCACTGAGGGGCTGGAGCGTGTCCAGAGAAGGGAACAGAGCTGGGGAAGGGTCTGGAGCACCGGGAACGGCTGAGGGAGATGGGAAAGGGGTTCAGCCTGGAGAAAAGGAGGCTCAGGGGAGCTTTGTGGCTCTGCACAGCTCCTGACAGGAGGGGACAGCCAGGGGGGTCNGCGGGGGGGGGGGGGGGGTCAGGCTCTGCTCCCAGGGAACAGGGACAGGATGAGAGGAAACGGCCTCAAGTTGTCCCACGGGCAGTTTAGTCTGACTGTTGGGAAAATTTTATTCACAGAAAGGGCTGTCCAGTCCCAGCACACGCTGCCCAGGGAATTGGACTCCGCATCCCCGNGAGGCGGACAGGCGCTGCGGGCAGCCCCGCGCGCCGGGGAGCAGGAAGGCCCCGAGGAGCGGCGGCTGAGGGAGGTGGGACGGGAGGGAAAGGGGGACGGGAACGGAACGGGAGGAAAAGGGAAGGCGGGCCGCGATGCCGCTGTACGAGGGGCNCAAGTGAGTGCGGGCGGGATTTGGGGGTGTCCGGTCTGGAAAAGGGTCCGAGGAGGGGCTAGAGCCCCTTCCAGTGCCTAAAGGGGCTCCGTGAGAGCTGGGGAGGGGTTTTGGACAAGGGGCTGGAGTGACAGGACGTGGGGGAATGGCTAACCATTGCCAGAAGGCAGGGTTAGATGGGTATTGGGAAGAAATTCTTGGCTGTGAGGGTGCTGAGGCCTGGCACAGGGTGCCCACATCCCTGGAAGTGATCCCATCCCTGTGGCTGCCCCATCCCTGGAAGTGTCTAGGACCAGGCTGGACAGGGCTTGGAGCAACCTGGGATAGTGGAAGGTGTCCCTGCCCATGGCAGGGGTTGGAATTGGATGATTTTTGAGTCCCCTTCCGATCCCAACCATTATTCCAAGAATAATTATGTGACGTTTTCCGGTTTCTGTGTTGATCTTTGTGGTGTGGAGCTAGTAATGAACAGCTTTGGTTTTTAGTCTTGTGATTTAGACTAATACAAGATTTAGCTCGTGTGCCAAAGTAGGAATGCTTGTTATTATTTAGTATTTCACCTCGTAGGCCAAAAGCTTTGTTACCTGGGAATGGGAGGATTTAACAGAGCCCTCATGGATGGGGACAAGTGATTTCCATGAGTGGCTTTTTATGGATTCACATCCTGTGGCCAATTTAAAGCTTTTCCCAAGTTTGGCGTGCCTGTGAGCTTTTATTCCCTGGCCATTGTTTATCCAATAAAATACTCTTTTGGAAAAGCTTTTTTCCCCAATAGTGTTTTTTTTAGGGTCTGTTTCCAGCCTGCATTCTCATAGAAGAAATAGCAGCTGAATTGTGTGAGAAATGTCTGTTCTTTTCCAAATAAGGCTGAAATTTCAAGGAAAACTGCCTGTACACACTGGGACTGCACAAGTATCTGAGACAAAAGAAGAAAATTAAATTCTGAATTGTGGTTGTTTTAAGAGTTTTTTCTGAAATGATCCAAACCTTGACAGTTGCCACATATCAAAATCAAGCATCAATTGACTTTTTGTATTGAAAGTGCTCCAAGTTCAGCAGCTTTATAGGAAACTGTAGTTTTCTTCTGAGATTTGTAGTTACTGGGAGTGACAGGGGTGAAACAAATATCAGGCACTGGGACTAAGTAAACCTTGAATTCATTTTGCTTTTAATTTCCTTTCTTTGGTCCATGGTTCTTGTGTGTTTGAGGAAGACCAGGTGGGTTTCTGAAAAGTTTGGTTTGGAATTGCTGCTGTTTTTATCCATTTGTTGAGGGAGTCAGTAAAAAAGATACAAAATCTTTATCTTTTAGTCTGTCTTTAAATTTATTTCCAAGTGGCTGGATAGGAAAACTATGTGCAAAAGCCCTGTCTGCAGTAACAGAATTCCCTAATTCATTACTCTGTGATGGTCCCTAGGCCCAAGGGGTCAAATGGTGACTTCAAATAATTAGGTTTTCAACATTTTCTTTCAGATGTGGGTTTGCAGGAGAAACAGGACCAAGATGCATCATCCCCAGTGAAATCAAGAAACCTGATGTCTCGAAGGTGAACTGTTTTTGTGGTGTTTGCTGTGTTATGGCATAGAAAGAATTTGAAGATGCTTTTTCTGTCCATTTTTCACTGTCTGAATAAAATATTCTGAAATTTTATTATATTTTTCATTATTTTAACTGCTGCTATTAGAAACTGTGAGTAGGTGCAGGTAAGTGTGATGCCAGTGCTGCTGTTAATTGCTGCTCATCCCCCATGGAACTTGTGTTTTGGGGCATTTATTGAGAAGCTGCTTTGCCTAGTTATGCTTTTTTTCTTTTCTTTTAGTAGAGGATGGCAGGTTTGGCAAACTAATATTAAGTTGCCTGTATGAAAAATTAGCATAAATTAATTCTGGAATTTAGTTATAGGGTGAGTTTATGAGATGTTTTAAGGACAAAGAGCGAATCAAGCAAGAGTGAATGTTTATATATAATGTCAGGTTATATTATGGCACATATATATTTCTTTACATGTCATGTGTCAATACGTATTTTATGTATATATGTATGTATATATGTATATGTATATATGTATATCAGTAATTACTGCCCAGCATTTGAGCTGACTGTGGATATTTTCCCTTCCCAGCCTGTCAGGGTGGTTCAGTACAACATCAATACAGAAGAGCTGTATTCCTACCTGAAGGAATTTATCCACATGCTGTATTTCAGGTAAGAGACACCTCTCAGCTGTCCAGGCCTTCCCTGAGCACTTCCAGGGGTGTGAGCAGGGGATGGACACTGCCTGGTTAGAGAAGAAAACAGAGATGAGACTTTGGAAGGGACTGCCTGGCTGTGTTGGTGCAGGAGGAGTTTGATGGTAAAAGCAGAAAGTCTTTGATAAATTACCTTTCAGCTGAGGTATTTATAAAGGGCCTGAAAAGGGGAAGGCATTATCTCAGGAGCTGCATTGATTTTGGTAGGGCTGAAGCTCCTATCAGTGCAGACTCCACAGTGGTTTGGAAGGAGGAATCTTTACCTGTGGGATGTTTTTTACCTCAGCAATACATCTCTTTATTCTGTTTTTAGTACCCTTAGTGATTAATGAAATTGGAGTTGGTCTTTTCTCTTTGCTTCCAATCCATATTTTTACACAGTGGAAGCCACCACAGGGAAACCAGGATTTAATTTCTGTGCCTCAGGTCTGCTGTGGATTGGGTTGTTTTCTTCTCCTGTCCTGGACCATCACTTTGCAATTGAAATCAGGACAATTTTATCCTCTTCCACTGCAATCAGAGTATCTGAGTTTCAGTATCATCTTTCTTATGTGCTTTATGACACCGTATGACAATGGACAAGCCATTGTTGACTTAATTTTGTATTGCTTTATATTAATTTAGAAATGTATAATGAATATACAAAACTACAGGCTCTGGCTGAAAGCTCTGTAACTTGATTTCCCTGCCTCGGTTTCCTGACTTTCTTTTAGGAAAGCATTGGGGTTTTTAGATTTGTGAAAAAGACTTTGGGGTCTGCTGTAGCAAATGCTATCTGAATGCAGATCTTTAGGATTTTGAGGAAGATGGAATATGAATGTAGGATAGATCTCATAATATGTGCCTGAACTTCCCAGTTTTATTTTACACATCTTGTGTTTTTTTAGGCATCTGCTGGTGAATCCCAGGGACCGGCGTGTTGTGATCATAGAGTCAGTCCTGTGCCCTTCACACTTCAGGGACACCCTCACCAGGGTCCTTTTCAAGCATTTTGAGGTAAGTGTTTGACAGAAATGTGTAAATCTGCTCTACTTGCCAGGAGGAATTTTGCTGGTACAGTCAGTACCAGATGTGGACAAAAAGAAGAAAATAGTGGCAAAAGAGTGAGAGACATAAAGAAGAAAAATCAGTAAATAGTGTGAGGAAGTAGGGCATTGAAATTGGATTAAAGACCATTTTTGTTCCATTCTGACTCTTCATGAGGCCACAAAGCAGCAGCAATTAACAAGACTCTGCAAGGTTTCCCTGGCTTGTAGATAATCCAGCTCACAGAGCACTGTCCCAGACAGATCCAATAATCCTCATTGAGCACTGCCTGGAGCCAGGATTTATATTTAAACACTTGTTAGTGCCCTGTCAGCAAGTCTCATGATTTCTGCCACAGTCAATATCTGCCTAGCACATGGCTGTGCTTATTTACAGAAGAACTTACCTGAAATCAAATATCTTCTCTGCTTAGTCAGTCTTTTTGAAGAAAAGTTAGGGGAAAAAAAAAACCACCTGTGGCTACACCATCCCTGGAAGTGTTCCAGACCAGATTGGGCAGGGCTTGGAGCAACCTGGGGTAGTGCAAGGTGTCCCTGCCCATGGCAGGGGGTGGAACTGGATGATCCTTAAGGTTCCATTCAACCCAGCCACTCAAGGATTCTGTGAAAAGTCTGAACCTAACTCTTGCTCAGTTGTAACAGAAAATGTTTTAGAAGGTGACTCCATGCTTCCTCAATTTGGGCACAACAAAGATTAAGTTTTTCTATAAAAAGTAGTGAAACCAGTTTCTCTGCAGTACTTCTTCACTGTCCTTCCACAACATAGTTTACCAATTAATCTCAAACTCCTGTGTAATTCTTTCTTACTATTGGTTAAATTTTCTGATGACTTCAACTTACTGAAAGATTTGAGTCGTTTTTTTGAGTTTTGTTTTTTTTTCCTAGTCCCTTTACAGCAATGAAATGTCTCAGCTAAAGCACATCCCATGCAAAATGGTTTGTCAAAAATGGCTCATGTGTTCAGTCATATTTTGATGGAGAGACCTTTTAACTTGTTAAGAAGGCAGTTAATACTGATGGAAGATTAATTCTCTCCAGTTTCTATTTTTCTGTTTGGTGCAAGGAGTGGTTTATTAATACAGGGTCAATATTTTACCTTCTGTCTCTGGGTTAAGGATCAGCATGTTTCCTGCAAGTGCAGGATTTATTGAAATTTCTCATTTAATTCACACTTCAAAGTGTTCCTTCAAAGGAACTGTTGCTTTCTAGGAAACTTGATTTATGGAATTCTGGGAGAAGAAAGTAATTCTAATGTAATTTTAACTTGAGTTTCCACATTGTTTTTGTGAGAGTGTTTCAAACAGCCTCTTCTGTTTGGGTGCAGCAGTGTTTGTCATAAGGCACACTTTTATGGATTTTCTAGCACTTTGATTCACATCTTTTAAGTTTTTACAGCTTTTCAAGTAGCTGTACTTCAGCTTCTTTCACTTCTTTTCAATAACAATAAGAAACTTGACCTGAGTTTTATAGCCAGCACCTGCTTTTCTAACAAGCCCATTCCAACATCCATCATTACTGAACTACCTGGTGTGCACCACAAAGAAGATAAACACAGAATTTGGAATCCTGCTGTATTTTGTTCATTAGATTAGTGCTGGAATTATTCAAGATACAGTTGTTTGGGTTTTGATTTTAAAATGCCATTCAGGGAAGGCATCAGTGCTTTGTTTCTTTTTTGTTTCTTTTTTCCCCCCTTCTGTCAACTTTGCTTTTGATTTCCATGTAGGTACCTTCAGTTTTGTTTGCTCCAAGTCACCTGATGTCTCTCCTGACACTGGGAATCAACTCTGCCATGGTGCTGGACTGTGGATATGCAGAAAGCTTGGTGCTGCCTGTATCCTTTCATTGTCAGCACTGGGGTGTTGTGAAACATGGAATTTTTATTGACTAAAAATTATCTTTGGACAAAAGCAGTTAGAAGGTGGCTGATGCAAGGGCTTGTAGAAGGGAAAAGACATTTAGTTCCAGCAGACTGAAAACTCATAATGAAAAAGAGGAGAATTTCCTGATCTTCCTGTAGATCTATGAGGGAATTCCAATCCTGAGCTGCTGGGGTTCCCTTCCCCTGGGAGGAAAGGCCATCCACAAGTAAGTTCATAACTATCCATTCCAGGTTACAAATTATTTATTTGTGAAAGTTCCTCTTTGACCATGAGCAAACATTTCTCTTTTAAATCTTAACTTGCTGTAACATCATCCAATTTTTAGAGTTAAAACTGTGTGGCTGTTGCTGATGTGGTAAAAACTGTGGGAATGGGGTTTTCTTAAGATTATATTTAGAAGGATGTAACTGAAAGGAATTAATCCTGTCCCCTGAGTGTCCCTCAGAGACCCAGGCTGAGTTCATGGCTGTCTTTCCCCACCCTCCTGTGCATTGTTTTAGGGAGCTGGAGTATCAGCTGTTGGAGCAGTGCACGGTGGATACAGGACTGGCCAAAGGACAAAGCCTTCCCTCAGTGATGGGTAAGGACTGGGATGGGGCATCTGTGCTGGGAACTGCACTGGGGAAAGGGTGTTAATCCTGACAGTGAATAAAATGAGTTTGGGGTTCACTGTGTCTCATGTGGCCTACTTGCATGAATTCTTTCTTGGCCTGGATCAGGAATTGTGTGTTCAGCAGAAGCAGGGAGGTCATTCTTGCCCTGTACTCAGCACAGGTGAGGCCACACCTCGAGTGCTGTGTCCAGTTCTGGGCCCCTCAGTTTAGGAAGGACATTGAGGACCTGGAATGTGTTCAGAGGAGGCAACGGGGCTGGTGAGGGGCTTGGAACACAAACCCTGTGAGGAACGACTGAGGGAGCTGGGCTTGTTCAACCTGGAGAAAAGGGGACTCAGGAGTGACCTTATCACTCTCTACAACTCTCTGAAAAATGGTTGTAGCAGGTGGGGTTGGTCTCTTTCTCCAAGCAGCACTGACAGAACCAGAGGACACAGTCTTAAGCTGTGCCAAGGGAAATATAGTTTGGATATTAGGAAAAAGTTTTTTATGGAAAGAGTGATCAAGTACGGGAATGGTCTGCCCGGGGAGGTGGTGGAGTCACCATCCCTGGATGTGTTTAAAAAAAGCCTGGATGTGGCACTCAGTGCCATGGTTTAGTTGAGGTGTTAGGGCATGGGTTGGACTCAATGATCTTGAAGGTCTTTTCCAACCAAGTGATTCTGTGATTTAACAAATACATTATTTTTATGATAAGCCTCTTCTCACAGCAGTTTTGAATAAAGGCTGAGATAAAAGTTCTGTAGTAATTTTTCGGTCTGTTTTGAGCAAAGACAAACTTATTTCTGTTCTTAATATCTTTTCTGCTTTGGAAATCTTTGAAAGGTGCTGTCAGAGTGAAACTTTAATATATTAAATGTAATTCAAACTTAGAACAAAAGGTTTTTAAGTAGAAAGAGAATTTAAGAATGAAACTAAGTTGTTTTTGTTTTTGGGTGGTTTTTTTTTTTTTTTTGGTTGTTGTTGTTTTTGTTGTTGTTGTTGTTTTTATTTCAGGCTCGGTCCCAGAAGACATAGTAGAGGATATAAAAGGTAAATATGTTTGCATTGTGAAACAAGTGTGTAATATTTTACATTTAGGAATTTATTTCTCTTCTCTGCTGTATTTATTACCTCTTGGATGAACTTATGTTTTTCTTCCTCTTTGAAAGCAAAACCAAAACCAGGTGTTGAATTCCTCTTTCACTTTAACCTCTGTGTTGTTGAGTTGCAACTTTTAGATATATTTGGTACGTGGGCACAGAAAGAGTATTGCATGTTGTGTAGTCTTGTTTAGAGATTAACTAGAAAGGCTCAGTTTGCTTTAAAGTCAATTTAAAAAAAAAATATAAAAGATATAAAAGATAAAAATAGATCTTTATAAAAGATATTTTGGTGTGTTAATCAAGGTAGGCAAGATGAGACAAGAACTACATTTACTACACCTTTACATTTACACAACAATGTAAAATTTACATTTTACTACAGAAAAAATAGAGTCTTTGGGCAGAACTTGGATGAATTCCTACGCAATTGTTACATGTGCAACAGATAGAAAAAGATATGTTTTCCTAGAAAACAGTAGCTAGTATGTATCCCTTGGGTCAAATCAGGAAGAAATCCATCAGTTAAATGCCAAATACATGCAGCTGGTGCTTAGTGATGCAGAAGTTGCTTTTCTGATTCCTGGACTTGCACACTTTTTCTGACGAGTTGTGTTTTCTATGCAGTCTTTTGGAACCAGAGACAACAAGCTGGGGATGAAATTGTTGTTGTCTGTGTATTGAGGCACTGTTTCTTTGTGACAGCAGTTTATGGGGAAGATGCTCATGTGCCAAATACAAATAAATAAGTGTATAATAACAGTAGCAGCTGGGATACAAGTGAGATTGAGTCTGGAAGCAGAAAAACCCTCTGGAATTCTTGGAGTGTTGAAGAGTTGCAGTAAGGAAAACGTTACAGGGAAGGAGCTTGTTTAGAAAATGAGCAATGCCTCATTTGAAGCTGTGGTACAAGACCTGCAATGAAGGCTGGATACAACCCCTGGCACCTTGAGGCACCATCAGGAGCATCCATCTGGCTTTAAATCTTGTGTGGTTTATGTGAGGAAGGACAGGCAGGATTTCCAACATAATTTTAGTGTCAACTTCATTTAACTCAGTGTCTAGAGAGCACCTGAACTCTGCTGGAGTGTAGAGTCTGCTTCTCTTTGCATGTATTTGATAATATCTTGGACCAGCAAGGGCGTGGAATGTGTGTTCTTCTCTAAATTAAGGAAAATAATCTGTTTTTACTGGTGATGAAAGGATCCACCAAGACCTCACCTGTGACCCTCTCTTCCCCTCTGCAGTCCGCACTTGCTTTGTGAGTGATCTCCAACGGGGGCTGAAAATCCAGGCAGCCAAGTTCAACATTGATGGCAGTGCTGAGGTGAGCTGAGGATGAAGCTTTTCCTGCTCTTTTGAGGTGGCTGCAGCCTTTTTGGGCTCTAAAATAATAATACAAGTCTGGTTTTATTTCCAGCGTCCCTCACCCCCTCCAGACGTGGACTATCCTTTGGATGGAGAAAAGATTCTCCATGTAGTTGGCCCCATCAGGTGAGAAATGCCATTGCAGAGTATTTGGCATTACAAGGATATATTTCAACTCTAAAAGCACATGAATTTTCATAAAATTGTATTTTAATGAGACACTTGCTTATGCTTTTAATGCCTCTAAAATGAAAGTTGTGTGCTGGGCACAGTGCAAGCCCATCATGGGAGGGGGTGGCTCCTCCAGAGCCCCAGAGGAAGATGAGAGCAGAGATTGGTGGGATGGGGGAAGAGAAATAAGTATCAATGCCTGATAATGGGACAGGTTTAGTGATGTGAACAGGGCATTTTAACCTGAACAAAAAGAGGCTCAGAGGGAACCTCACTCAGCAACTCCTGACATGAGGGTGCAGCCAGGTGGGGGTCGGGCTCTGCTCCCAGGAAACAAGGGACAGGACAAGAGGAAGGGGCCTCCAGTTGACTTGGGGCGGTTTAGATTGGATATTGGGGAATATGTCTTCGCTGAAAGGGTTGTAAAGCACTGGAACAGCCTGCCCAGGGAAGTGGTGGAGTCACCATCCCTGGAAGTGTTCAAAACACCTGAGGATGTGGCACCTGGGGACATGATTTAGTGGTGAACAAGGAGCTGGTGCTGGGTTGAGGGCTGAATGTGATGATCTTAAAGGTCTTCTCCAAGGATTCCACGATTGTCCCCTCCCTGCTGGCACTGCTGGGCTGTGTGACAGGAGTGACAAAGTGTTGGCAGCAGGAAGGCTGGAGTTACCTTCTGCTCTGCTGTGAGTTCAGCTCAGTGTGGTTTCGCGGCTCATTAACACTCACTTCCTGTCTGTGCCACAGAGACTCCGTGGTGGAAATCCTGTTTGAGCAGGATAATGAAGAGACATCTGTTGCCACTTTGATCTTGGATTCACTTGTTCAGGTATTTTTATATTAGAAACAGTTTAGGGAATGCACCCCAGCCTTAGAGAACCTGCAGTTAAAAATGACTTGAGACTTTGAGTCCTGCAGGCTGCTGGTTTACTTCTGCTAGAATAAAATTAATTTGGACATCTTTAGTACAGGCAGTATATTAAATCCATTGCAGAATTTTTTCTTGGCATATACAAATGCTTCACTTCTTATTATATTTAGGAAAAAAATGTATTAGAAAACCACTATAAATGGAAATTTTCATTATGTGGTGGTGTGTGTATGTTAATTAAAGTTGGCTCCCTGTAGCTATTGATACCATTTAAATAAGTTTGCTGAGGTGCAATTTATTGGAGAGCCATGGACTTGGCTGATGTGACAAACATTTCAATTAGAATTCTTTATGAAAACAAATTGTTTAAGAAGTTCTGTGCCTGGAGCCTTCACCTCTGCATCTCCAGGCATTTCCCTTGCATTTCTCTCGTTATGTTGGTTATTTTCCAGCTAAATGTGAGAAAACAGCAATTGGAGAGCATAGAAATGGACTGAATTTCTAAGAGACTTCTGAATGGCTTCAGGCTCAGGCAGCTTGACTTATTTGGGGTTTTTTTGGTGTCCCCGTTTGCATTAGTGCCCAATAGACACCAGGAAGCAGCTGGCAGAGAACCTGGTGGTGATCGGGGGCACTGCAATGCTGCCGGGCTTCCTGCACCGGCTCATGGCTGAGATCAGACACCTGGTGGAGAAACCCAAGTACAAGGAAGCTCTTGCCACTAAAACCTTCCGGATTCACACTCCCCCTGCCAAATCCAACTGCGTGGCCTGGCTGGGAGGTAAGAATGGGAACAACTGGGAAGCAGAGGTGGAAAAAAAACCCTCCAAGTGGGATTTGTAGTGAATAAAACCTTGTATTTTTAGGGTTAGCAAACCAGAACAATTTCTGTGCACTGAATTCTGTGATGCTTTTCTTCCCTGACCAGCTGCTGTGGGCTGAATCTTCTCACAGCTGGTGTGAACTTGTGGGGCAACTTTTTGGGGATAAAAATTGCCCTGAACACAATGGGGTTTGGTTGAAGTGCTTAAAATAAAAACTTTGTTGTAAGAAATGGGTCAACTAGGCCGGATTTGCTGTCAGCAGAAAGCAGATGATTCCTTGTTTTCAGTTGCTTTCCAGGGATATAAATGGAAGCAGTTTGGGACTTAAATGGGCTACTGAAAAGGAAAGCAGCAATATCCATTCATCCCTTTAAATTTAGGGGCAGAGCTAAAAAATCCCAGTTGAGATTCTTGATGGGAAGAAGTAGAAAGAGAAATTCTACATGAAATTAATGCAAATTTCTTTTTTTTCTTTGCCAATAACATAGGAGCCATTTTTGGAGCACTGCAGGACATCCTTGGGAGCCGCTCTGTGTCCAAGGAATATTATAGCCAGACAGGCCGAATTCCTGACTGGTGCTGCCTCAACAACCCTCCTCTGGAAATGATGTTTGATGTTGGAAAAGCACCCCCACCACTGATGAAAAGGGCTTTTTCCACAGAGAAATAAGCACCTCAATCCACGCAAGCATTCTGCCCCATTCCAATTACATCCATATGCGTTGGGGTTTGTTTTTTGTTCATTAATTTGTGTGTAACACTATTAAATATGAACAACGTGGGTGTTGTCAGGGTAGGCACTAACACTATGTAAAACCCTGTCCAGTTATAGTTTACAAACTTAACTCTGGCAACTCCTCTGCTCTTTTGTCTTGTTTTGGAGAAATTCTGTCCCCTCATGAGCTGTTCCCTACTGAGTTGTTTGTTATTTATCTGTATAGTAAATGGCATTGCTGAGAGAATTTGGTTTAAGATATTTTCATTTTAAGCATGCTGAGAAGAATGAACAGCACTAGGGAAACATCTATGGGATTTTTTTGGTGTCAAATTCTGTATTAAAATATTCCACCATTGAGTCACATGTAAAGAAATGGTTTGGGGCTGTTAAGCAAAGGTAGTGGAACATTATTTCCCGTGTTTTAAGAGTTTTAGCAGAGAACTCTTCTGCCTGTAATTGTCTCATAGTGCTGAGCTAAAACCTCTCCTGATGTGTCTCCTCCAAGAAAGATAATGTAAGATTATAAATTATTATAAATTATTTATAAACAGGTGTGAGGTCAAATGTGACTCAGTGGCTACATGGTGACTGCTGGTATCTGCTGCTTACTGAAGTTTAACTCCTACCCTGAGGAGCAATTTTTGCCTCAAATTTGGGAGATAAATATAACACTTTTTGGGGTGGTGAAGTCTTACTGGCACAAATGTGGTTTTTGTGACAGATCTCGCTGTGGTGCCGGCTGCCCACCTGCTGTGTGCCTGAAGCACGACTCTGCAAATCAAACAGATATTTAAAGAAATCCTCTTCTGGTGAACCCTAACACAGGGGATGTGCTGCAGCACTTCAGTAACTCCTGCATGGTTTTGTCAGTGTGTTTTCCTTCGTGCTTTACCTTAACAGGTGATGTTAGTTTTTTTGGTCCTGGGATGACGTTGGTGTTTTAGGGACCAGCTCCTGCTGCCATTCCAGGCTGGATAAATGGACACAGTCTCATTGCCAGGCACAGAGAGCCAGCCTCAGGTGCACAGAGCATGCAATCTGAGCTGTGCTGCTCATTTTCAGTCACCATCTGGGTAATTTGGGGTGCAGGTTATATTTTACCTCAGTAAGAATTGAGCCAGGGCTTCCTGAGAGAGGAATTGGCCATGAGCAGGAGTCTCGTGGAGCTGGGAGCTCCTTCCCTTCTCAGTGGGAAGGAGTCAGGAGATGAAACTCCTACAGAGCCTGTGGTGGTGGTGGTGCAATGATGTCATTTTCCTGAACTGCAGCAGACTGCAGCTGAGGAGATTGAGGATATTCTTAGCCCTTCCCTTTTCAGGGGTATTTCTGTGCTGCTCTGCGCACGTACCCTCGGACCTCTCCTGTCATGTTCTGCCACCTCATCTTCCCTCTGCCCACTCACATCTCCTCCTGTGGGGTTTCTGCATCACTGAACAGCCTCAGCTGCTGCTGCTTCACATTGCAGGGATAAAATTCCTAACTCCCATGTAACTGCTGGGTTGAGGTGCAGAGTCCTGGGACTTGCTACTGCAGAAACAGAACTCTTAATTCATCGAAGGGTGAGAAAGACTCTTAAGGCTTTGCCCTGGAAAGCCCTCAGAAATCACACCCTAAATGTGTAATGGTGTAGAAATGGTTGGGCTTTCCAGGCTGAGTTTTGCAGTTCTTCCCTCCCTGGCATAGCTGTGGGATCCGTGGATCCTCCCAGGAGACAAATTCACAGTGGTTTAGCAGGAAGGGCAGTGACACACACAAACCCCTGCAGTAACTGGAGGATTTTCCTCGGAGGTTCCTGATTCTGGACTGGATGCCGTTCAGCAGCTTGGTGTTGACCAATTGCAGACGGCTCCAGGTGAATCCTGCTGACCGGAGGAGGATTTTGGATTATGCATGAGCCCACTGTGGTCTGCCTATGCCCGTTCCGCATCAGCAGGAACTGGTCCCTGGGGGAAGTGGCTTTATCTCATTCCCTCATTTCCCTTTTAATGGGATCAGATTGTCTCAAGTCAGAAGGGACCCCTAAGGCTCATGGAGTAACCACGAGCTCCTGGCAGGACCACATGAAGTAAATCCTATGGCTGAGAGCATTGTCCAGATGCTCCTTGAACTCTGACAGGCTGTGAGCACTTCCCTGGAGAGCCTGTTCAGTGATGGACCAACGCACACCACAGAATCCCAGAGTGGTTTGGGCTGGAAAGACCTTAAAGCTCATCCAGTTCCACCCCCTGCTATGGGCAGGGACCCCTTCCACTATCCTAGGGTGCTCCAATCCCCATCCAACCTGGTCTGGAACATTTCTAGGGATGGGGAAGCCGCAGCTTCTCTGGGTACCCTGTGCCAAGGCCTCCCCACCCTCACAGAGAAGAATTTCCTCCTACTATAAACCCCCCAGATCCCTTCCCGGGGGGCTGCTCTCCTGTGGTTTGTATGTTTAACTCGGGTTGCCCCATCCTAGATGGAGAATCCCACGCTGGCTCTTGTTACATTTCCTAAGGCAGGTGCTTGCCCAGCTCTCCACTTTATCCAGGTATCTGTAATTCCTCTCAATCTGCGAGGCAGCCCAGAGCTTCTACTTGATTAACGTCTGTTTCTTGCATTGTTTATTAAAAAAATAAAATTTCCTGGGATTCGGTGTTTAGTACTGGATGATTCAGAGTTCACTGCCCAGCTCCTCACGGCTCTCACTTTATCATGCACACGTCATTCCTGCATCCGGGTCACTTACAAAAACTTATTTTGCCCGTGATGCAGTGTTTACCGATCACTTAGGATTATCCCGCGCGTATCCGCGCGGGGCTTTTCCCCCAGGAACGGGCAGTGTTCGCCCGCCTGGAACCCTTCAAGGGGCTCAAAATTAGTACCCGCCCAACGTGGGGCTCGAACCCACGACCCTGGGNCCTCCCCGTGCCGGCGGCGAGCGCGGCGCGGCGGCTCCGGGGCACTGCGGGCGGCTGAGTCACTGCGGCCCGGCAGGCCCGGGGAACCGGCGGCGGGGCGGGCGCTGGGATAATGCACTTATTATGCCCCTCTACATAATATACTTCTGTGCGTTTTAAATATATTCCTGTCATCCATATGTTTAAATTAAATGGGGGCTGACAGGGAAGCAGGGGAGGGACTCTTGATAGGGAGCTGTAGTGATATGACAGAGTAATACGGGTACAAAGTGAAAGAGGGGAAAGGTAGGTTTGATACTGGGAAGGAATTCACCCCTGTGCGGGTGGTGAAGCCCTGGCACAGGGTGCCCAGAGAAGCTGTGCCTGCCCATGGA
>VWZS01003073.1:295255-317156 GCA_013397075.1 Rhabdornis inornatus | reverse complement strand
GTATCCGCGCGGGGCTTTTCCCCCAGGAACGGGCAGTGTTCGCCCGCCTGGAACCCTTCAAGGGGCTCAAAATTAGTACACGCCCAACGTGGGGCTCGAACCCACGACCCTGGGATTAAGAGTCCCATGCTCTACCGACTGAGCTAGCCGGGCGCTGCACTCAACTCTCCCATTACATCTATTTAACGTAGCGTGTGGTGACGTCATCCCGGGAGCGCGGCGCGGCGGCCAATGGGAGCGCGCGTTGCTGGGCAGTGGGCGCGGGACGGGCTGGCAGCGGCGCCGCCATGAGCTCCATCGGCACCGGGGTGAGTGCNTAGGTTTGATACTGGGAAGGAATTCACCCCTGTGCGGGTGGTGAAGCCCTGGCACAGGGTGCCCAGAGAAGCTGTGCCTGCCCATGGAACCCTGGCAGTGTCCAAGACCAGGTTGGACGGGGCTTGGAGCAGCCTGGGATAGTGGAAGGTGTCCCTGCCCATGGCAGGAGGTTGGAACTGGATGATCCTTAGGGAGCCTTCCAACCCAAACCACTCTGTGATTCTGTGAAATGTAAAGGCAGACAAAGGCTCCCACAGGTTTTAAGTGCTGTGTAATGCTCAGCGATTTCACATCCAGGATTTGCAGTGCGGGTACATCCAGCACTGATGAAATGGCCTCTCATGGATTTTAGTCTCTGTTTTCTTCTGTTTCTACATCTCATGTAAGGGGTCAGCCTGCTTTGGGGACTTCACACCATCTCTGGCAGCAACAGTCTTGAATTTTTGTAATCAATAGGCTTAATCTGAAAATGCTGTGTTATTATGTGGAATTCTTCCTGAGAATTGTGTCTTCTTCTTCTTCAGTATGACCTGTCAGCTTCCACGTTTTCTCCAGATGGCAGAGTGTTTCAAGTGGAATATGCTATGAAAGCTGTGGAGAATAGCAGGTAAGATACAAATATCTGCATCAAATATCTGCTCTTTTAGCCTCTTTTAAAGCAGTGCTGTTGGACTAAGAAACATGAGGGTAAAATCGTGGTGGTAAAATGAATTCTGATCTAAAAGCCCATTTTAGGGATGTGGATTGAGGCATGCTCAGGACCTTCCCTGTAAATGTGTATCAGCTTCCTAGGGATTCCTCAAGACACAGGGGACATCCAAGTGCTGTTGAAGCTGCCCCAGCTCTGGGAGTGTCTCTCTTCCCTGCAGTGTGTGTGTAGGAAGGTTGGGAAGTGGAAATCCCAGCTGTGCTTTAGGGGCAGCGAGATGGATTGGCAGGGCAGGGACTGGGTCACCCAGGGGGCTGCTCCAGATTAGGATTAGAATCACAGAATCCCAGGGTGATTTTATGGGTTGAAAGGGACCTTAAAGACCATTTAGTTCCACCCCTTTGTCTTCAGTTGCTGGACTTATGACAAACCTGCCTTGGAGGAAATCATGTCACTATTTCTTCTGTCTTGGTAATTCTCTGTTAAGTATTTTACATTGTGAGAAACTGACATTTCTTGTCTTTCAGTACAGCAATTGGGATAAGATGCAAAGATGGTGTTGTCTTTGGAGTAGAAAAATTAGTCCTGTCCAAGCTTTATGAAGAGGGGTCCAATAAACGCCTCTTCAATGTCGACCGACACGTTGGGATGGTGAGGTGCCATTTCCTTTTAGGTCTGCATAAATTGTAAGGTGACCCCCCTCAAAAGGGCAGATATGTGAATCAGAGAATCAAAAATAAGTAGATTAAGAAAGTAATGTTAATGTGTCTGTGTTCAAAGTCAAAAATACCAGTGGATTTTTAACTGTTTTCTGTTATCTATTCTTTGCACTAAAACATACATAAGCAAAATCTGAACTTAAAGTAGAAGATTGAGGCTGTTTTAAAATTTAAAAATGCTTTTCCAGTTGTTCAGACTTGTATGTAAATATATATACAAGTGTTAAAATGGTGCTTTTTTACACAGTTACCAAATAAGGTGTGTTCAGGGAAAACATGCTGCATACAATATTTTCTTCTCAAAAATGTGGGAATCACCTGAATTCCTTAAAGATTGGTATATGTAGGCCTGTCTGTAATAGTGGTGTCAGGATGCTGATGAGGAGTGGTTGCAGTGTGAGGGAAACCTGGTGAATACACATGATATGAAGTATTGTTTGGGTTGGTGTAGTCATGGTAAATCGTGAGATGATAATTAACATGAAGATAACTTCGGTTATTGACGTTCCTAGAGAAAACCTCTGTTCCTATGTGATGATAGTGGCACGTTTTGAGGTTGGTGGCAGATGGGCAGTGTGAATTCCCCATGGCACTGAATGCCATGAGCTCTGGCCAGGTGTGTGTGTGCTGGTGCCACGCTCTCGTTGCAGGCGGTCGCGGGGCTCCTGGCAGACGCCCGGTCCTTGGCAGACATCGCCCGGGAAGAGGCTTCCAACTTCAGGTCTAACTATGGCTATGACATCCCCCTGAAGGTAAGAGACCAGTGCAGCTCTCAGAGCTTTGGGCTTTTATTCTTGACATGAGAATTAAACCCTTATTTCTGTAAATAAGGGATCCAGTGTTTTGTTTTTCCTTTTCCCACACAGCATCTGGCAGACAGAGTGGCCATGTATGTGCATGCCTACACCCTGTACAGTGCTGTCAGGCCTTTTGGGTGCAGGTGAGTCTTGCAGACACACTCTATTTGTAAATATCTTTTGGTTCACAGTTGCTGGAATTGCTTTGGTTATCTGAGTTCTTTTTTGAAACCTGGAATTAGTAACCCACAGTTCATCTCCTAAAGAATCCCTTCCCCTTTCTTTTTGTGTATGTCTGACACCTCAGGTGAGGAATTCAGATTCCCATAAGGCTCTGCCAGGCTTCTACAGAGCTGGTTGTCCTTGGCTTTTAAAGTTAGAGGGTTTTTTCCATTCAATGTGTGATGGTGGTAAAAGCAGAACTTCCCTCTGCAATCATCCTGCTTGCCCTGACACCTACAGAGCAGGTTACAGCTCCTGTGTGCTTGTGGTACAGAGGGACTGATAAACAGAGATCTCCTGCCATGTTACTGATCAGTAAAATGTGTCTGGCAAGATGCAGGTGCTGTTGTGAAGCAAATTGCTCAATAGTAGTGAGACAGGAGGAGTTTTGCTCCAGGAAGGGTGTAGGAAACCCAAGCTAGTGTAGTTTCTAGTTCTGTGTGTGTTGATAAAAGGAAAGGTTTTAATTTCTCTTTTTTTCCTGCAGTTTCATGTTGGGCTCCTATGATAGTGATGATGGTGCACAACTGTACATGATTGATCCATCAGGAGTTTCATATGTGAGTGTGCCAAAAATATTTCCATCTCAACATAAATTCCCCTTTTAAAGTTTCTAGTTGGGAAAAAGTTGTTGGTCCAAAAGACCTGCTGTTGTTTTCTCCTTTTGCCTGGGAAGATCTCTGGTGAATCACTGCTGCTCCTTTGCAGGTCTTTGCAGGTCCAATGTTGAACAAACATTGTGTATTTATTAGAAGTGCAGTCTGAGAAATGAGTTTAAAGTTTGTCTGTCAGAAATTGGGAGTTCATCCACGTGGCTCTGTCCAGTGAAAACTCCCATGCACTGCCCCAGAAAGGCAAGAATTGTAGTGATACCCCCTTCTCTAAATACTTCAGGTATGAGAGGGCTGTTCCTCTGGCACTGCCTGAGCCAGCAGCAAACCAAATCAAAATAGAATTGTTGTTAATTGTTTGTAGTTTTGCATTTTCACCTGTGTGTCACACACAGGTCGATGCACACTCATGCTGCTGGATTTCTTAAAATTTTCGTGCAGTATATCCAGTACCATGGCTGTTGAGAGAAATAGAAATGCTTAATTTTTATGTGTTTACACTTCAAATATATTTCCACAGTAGGTGGGTTTAGCTGGAGGTTTGCTTGGATCCTGTATAACTTCTGTAGTTCCTGTAGAACTTCTCTCTTCAAACTTATTCTAGTTTATTCTTCCATTTATTGTAATAGCAATTTAAAAAATCTATTACAACATTTTGAGTTGATAAATTTCTGTCCAGGAATTACTGAGCACTTTTCTATCAATAGTGGTGGTACTTGATATAGTAATTGGACTCTATTCAACAATTTGGGGATGTGGCCCAAGAGAGAACAATACCAAAGTTTTTTGGTCTCTCACTGTGAATAAGGTGGGGTTGTCATGTGCTAAGTGACAGTAAGAGGTGTAGATTGTCTAGTATTTAATTACATTTGCATATTGTTGTTTTTTTTTTTTTTTAGGGTTATTGGGGTTGTGCCATTGGTAAAGCCAGGCAGGCTGCAAAAACAGAGATAGAAAAACTTCAGGTATGGTGTAACGGTGTTGTGCTGTCTCAAGAAAAATCTTCCTGGCTTATCATGTTACCTTTTGGTGCCTGAAATACATAAAATGCAGGAGAAGTGGGTGAAATATTTCCTTGTACATTTGCCAGTGACCCAAGTAAGTGAGTGAATGTAGAAGTATAAATATGTTTTTCATTCTGAATGAAAACCATAGGGCAGCATTTTGCAGGGTTAAGGACAAACTGGTCTGTGGAGAAAAGAACCACAAAGTATTGAAGTGTCCCTTTAGCTGACTGAAGTTGTGTTAGAATCCTGAAAGATTTCCATCTTCCTCATGTGTTTTAGTATCTGACACCCTTGGAGTTGGAGACAACACAGAATCAAATCCTTCTCCTGGTCTGTCTCATGTACTTTTTATGTGATACTCTTTTAAAAACATATTTTTTTTGGTCTGCAGAGGGATGTCACAGCTGTTCATGGAAAGGTTCAGAGTTTATATGATTGTTATATTTTTACTAATATCCTATTTATGGTGCTGTAGCACCATGGTGGGAAAAATTAGAAGGTTCTAGAGTCGATTCACTCAGTTTTGAATCTGGTTCAGATGCTTGAATACCAAATTAAAGGTAAGAAGCCTGCATGATTATTTGATCTTTGTACTGGAATTGTGGCACCTGGGAAATCATAATTTCAATTCCCATGTGTATACATTGGCAAAAGACAATGCTGTGTTGGGTAACACACAGTTTACTCAAAATAATTAATTTTCTGAGCAGTGCTGGGATTTTCCAGCACATGGAACAGAGGTGTGGCACAGGGCCAGCTGCAGGTATTTTTTTAGGGGTGTGTGTGCAGTGTCCCCAGTAACTGCAAGTGTGGGATCCTGTCACAGCTCTGGGGGGTGAGTCCAGCCCCACGTGCCAATAACTTCTATTCACTGTGGACTGGGCAGATTTCCAGGTCACAGGTCATTTTTAACAGGATGAATTTGTCAAAGCTAAGATGGGAAAAACAGTAAGTACAAAAGGTTTGTGGGGTAATGCAGTTTAGGGTCAGATAAGATTTATTTATTGGAAGAGATGACTGCAGGTGGAAAGGGAGAGGCAAGCAGGGAGCAAGGACTTTAACCCTGCCTTGGGGGACTGCAGAGCAGCTCCTGTGGTGGGGAGGATACAGTCTGTGAAACTCTGGTGTGGCTCAGGGGGCAAGAAGAAAACCCTGCATTGATCACATCCCTTGCATTTATTGTCTGTAAACTCAGCTGTGGGAAAACTTGTAGTTGTATAGGGACTGCTTTAATCTCTTGATCTCCTGCAGCTCTGATACTATTACAGCTTTTTGATACATGGACATGATGACGATTAACTCCTGGGATAAACTGTTCACATTGTTTACTTTCATTGTCTGCAGAATTAACATACCTGGGATGGGAAAAGGATAATGGCAGAAATTAAATTGACTTCAGTTTTCTTTTTTTGTAAATATGCATGACAGTAGTAGAGCTTTAGAGTTTCCTCTTTGATTGCTAACTTCATATGCATGAATACATATCATCATTTAAATGTTTGTGTGACACGAGTTCCATTTCTGTTCTGGACTGAGTGTCACAAAGGCAATGGGTCTCTGTTTAGGGAAATTCTCCAGGTGGGATTGTGATGGCACATTCGTCTCACCAGGCATGGGCATTTCTTCTCTGTCCCATTGCTTCATCCCAGAAAGGGCTGTGACACTCCACATGGACTCTTGTTATCTTAATCCCTCCACCAGCACCTCACAACTACCTTCCCTTTTAAGAGTTTGAAAATATTTTGGGAATTGGAAGAGATGGTATATTGCATTAATGAAATATAGAAGAATATATTACTGCTTCATAGGCCAGAACAGTTGACCTATAAACTACAATTTTATTATGTCATGGAAATTTGCACCAGCCTTTGTTGAAGTTGCCAAAAGGCTGTGATATAACTGAGAAAATGTGAAATGAGATATTGATGCCTTGCTCATGGAGGCAATTGATTGTTAAACAATATTCTCTTGGGGCATTACTTAAAACCCAAAATCACTTGCATAAAATGTTGGTAAGACCAAAAGTACTACTATGGTGCCTAGAAGGAATACCAGTATTACATGTGAATATATGGTGCCTCTCCCATGTGGTTATTTTATATCAGTGGAGCATAAAGCATCTTGGAAGGAGCCAAGCTTTTAGGATGCCAGCATCACCAGTGTAGCTTCTAAGATTTCAGCTGATGAGTGCTTTAAACTGGGGAATTTCCAAGTAGTATTTTTTTTTTTCCTAGAATCTTTCAGTTGTAATATTCTTCCCTGGAAGAATGGCTTGCATAGAGCAGGCTGGAAGATGGATTGTAGAGAAGAAATGTGGTTCTGGCCTTTTCTCTTACTTTGACTACTGAACATGAAGCACATTAAGCACGTGCAAAGCCTCTCCTGTTCTGCCCCTGTGGAAAATTTATATTCTCTTTACAGAAATCTTATATCTGTGTGTCTTTTGCCTACAGATGAAGGAAATGACCTGCCGTGATGTTGTTAAAGAAGTTGCAAAAATGTAAGTCTCCACCCGTTTTTCCAACTTGACAAAAATTCAGACTGGTGAGCTTGCTTTAGTTTCAAACTGAGGCTGTTCCTTTTAAATTGCGTATTGTGTCTTAAATTTCTGGTTTTAAAATATTTAAACCAAGTGACAGATGACAGGGAACTTCTTGGTGTGCTGCTTCTGAAATAAGAGTTGTTTGAACAATGAGCTGATGCTTCAGAGAGCAGCTGCCCACAAATGATGCTGAGATCTTGGACCCAGGCTAAAAAAATACTCAAGTGCTTGGGAAGCAAAGTAGAACTTCTTTAAAGGAATATATACAGTATAACTGTATTATTAGACATTTAAAAATAATTTCTAATAATGAAAATACTTCTAGTTCTGCTTCAGCTCAAACTCAGCAGCAGCTCTAGGCAGGGTTCTGTTTTTCAGCTCAAATTCAGTTCCTTAGTAGCGTTTAGCAAGATTGCAAAGATTTTAATAACGTTTAAACCTAAAATACTAGGCCCAGTCCAGAGCAGTGATTTCTTCAGGAGCCTGTAAAGGTACCCTTTGTTGTAAAAGGCTTGTAACCAGCTGAAACACGAGGAAGGCCTAGAGATCACCTCAGCTACCAGACAGGAGGGTCTATAAGCATAGAGGGGCATTTCCCTGAACACCAGTGTTCACTTCAGTCTTTGTATTTGTTTCACAATACTTCCACTGGAAGTGTCATGCCTTCCTCCACTCTCTCCAGGGTTTCCACATTGGGTAGGAATTGCTGGTATTTCTCAGCTTCTGACTTCTTAGTGCTTTCTGAAGCAAACTAAGAAATACAAAATACAGGCTTCTTAAACAGTGAAGCCCCAGGTTATTGTGAGTTCTGCTGTTTTGATTGTGTCAGCTCAGGATTGTTCCAGTTTGTTTGCATGTTCTGCCATAGGATGAATCAAGTCAGTTTTGTTATTGCAGTGTTAACATTTCTGTCCCACAGCCTAAGAAGTGATTTTACTGGTCTGGGTGGCACTGTGTATGCTGTGATACCATTTGGAGTTTAAATTCCTATTTCCATGTGGGCCATAACTGGAAATCTTATGTCCAGACTTTTGATTAGACACGAGATACTGTGGTGTTGGGATTTAGTGTTAAGTGTAAACTGCAGTAAGATTTACTGGGGAAATGCAGGACACTCCAAGCTCTGTAATAACTGGTCTAGCAGAAGCAGGCAGTGATGATGCAGCCTTAGTTCTGCAGTATCTAAATCTTGGTGTTTGTTCCAGTTAGGGCAACTTGAACATCTCAACCTGCATCTTGGCTGTAATGATTTAAGGTGTTGTTAGGCTAGCAGTTAAGCCTGGAAAATTCTCTGATGGTGTTTGGTGGGGAGAAGGCACAGGGAGAGCTTCTATTAATCATAAGAACACTTCAACAGAAGAAATCTGTGACAGGTACAAAGTATATTTAGCCAGTTGTTCAGTCTGTTCTAATATGTTCTTTTGTCTGTTCCTTTCAGAATCTACATAGTTCACGATGAAGTAAAGGATAAAGCTTTTGAGCTGGAACTCAGCTGGGTTGGAGAAAGTAATGCATTTCTGTAATTATATAAACACTCCAGAAAATTTATAACTTTTTGTACTTAAAGTAAAACATTCACTCTATATGTCAGGGCCTTTGTGTGAATTGTAATTAAGATATACTCTTTTTATTGGCAGTAACCAATGGAAAACATGAAATTGTTCCCAAAGACATCAGGGAAGAAGCAGAAAAATATGCCAAGGTAAGTTATGACTTCGGTATTATTGCAGTGCTTCACTTGACAAATTGTTGAGCTACCTGGAAAATGTATCATTCCAACACACATCCCAACACAGTAGGGAAGGCTACAGTGTAACCAGGCATAGTTCTTGCTCTTAGAAACTGTTCATTCAGACCCTGCCACAAGTGGGGTCTTTCTCCTTCAAAAGTAAATGTACTGATGGGAACTGTCCTGCTGACTGCAAGGGTTTGGACACAGTGAGAGGGAGGTGAAGATGCAGCAAACCTCATTTTGTTTATTGCAGGCTGAATTATAAAACAGCTGGTAAGACTATTCTTTAATTACACTTTTTTTTTTTCAAACAGGAATCTTTGAAAGAGGAAGATGAGTCAGACGATGACAATATGTAACACATTGTTACTCCAAAACAAGTCCAACTTTTCTTATCTTAGACCAGGTTTGTTTATAATGCATTATGCATGGGATGCTGTTGTGTACTTGTTGGAAGAAACCAACTGACCAACTTGCACTAATAAATTTTCCATTTTACTGTCTCTTAGCTTTTATTTCAAATGGTATAGGCCAGCAACTGTACCTAGAGATATTATGAAGGAAAGACATTATCAGGCTGCTGTTGCTTCCTAAAGCAACATTTGAGCTTTAGGAAGCATTTGAGCCAGACTATGCACAGAAAAACAATCTGTTCAGATATTAGACAAGTCTCTTGTTAATGCTGCATAATTTAATATTAAAAACTAGTATTCTGTTCTTCCTTGATTAACCAATAGCACAATTTGCAGTTTGTTCTCAGCCACAGTCTGTGACTGCTCTTGGCAGAAGAGATGAGAACAGGGCCAGCTCCAAGAGCAGGTTACAGTTTAAGGTGATGTGCACAGATGAAAACTCCTAACAGCCTACGTAACAACCAGGAGTTCAGGAAAATGAATGCTCATCTGAAGTACTAAGCCTAGGCTTAGTGGAGGAGTAGGAGGAATTAAAAACTAATTCAATTTAAATCAGTGCTTGTGTTAAGTTCTAAAGCTGTGAGATCTATTAAGCAATGTAATTGAAATTAATGCTTGAAGAGCCAAACTATTTTTAAGCTGTTTTATTCAGCTGTAGTTTCTTAACACACTTCTGAATCAGCTTCATCAATTGTTGACCTTTCTAGAAGTTAAAAACAAGCTTTGCTGCTGTCATTCCCCGCTTCCTGGGAAAACAGACTGCCTATTCTAGTCACTTCAAAGTTTTGAAGCAGCAGGTTGGATGGGGCTGGGAACAACCTGGGCTAGTAGAAGATGACCCTGCCCATGGCAGGGGAGTGCAATGAGATGATCTTTGAGGTCCATTCTAACCCATATGATTCAATAGGGTAATAAACTGTCTGTTCACCACCTTAAAAATCAGTTAAAATTGAAGTCTTGTTTGTACATGCAGTTAAAATTCTAATTGCCCTGCTAATCTAAAATGCATATTTGTGTAATGAATCAAACTCCTCAGCTTTAGGACTACATACACACACATGTTCACCAGCCCTTAAAACAGCTTTCCTTTACAGGTTTATTTTTATAGAGATAGTTTGGAAATACCTGGCCTTCTCCAGTCTCCTTTGTACCAGGATTACAAAGCACAGGTTCTATTTCCTTTTTGTGACACGGGAAAGCCAGCAGAGAGCAATGGCTCTTGACTGTGTCAATTCAGGCTACCTGAGCTCCTGCTGGGCCAGATGGGGCCAGCCTGAGCCAGCTCGTCATGGCCAGGACAGGCAGCCTCCTTCAGTGCCTCCTCCTGAGGCAGCAGTAACAGCTGCTGCACTGAGTCAGCCTGGAATTGTGAGTTCCAGGGCTCCAGACTGAATTTACTACTGCAGTTCCCTGCTGACTCAGCTCTTGGAGTCACAGGCGAGCTCCAGTCAGGAAATTCCTCAGCAGCACCTTAAAGCAGCAGCTGAGGCTGATCTGCCACTCCTTGGGTATGGCAGCAGGGAAGTACCTGATTCTCTTCACTTTGTCTTGATTCTGGTCCTAAAATCACAGAATATTCTGAGTTGGAAGGGATCCACAAGGATCATCACAGCCAGGATCAAAACTCATGAGCTTGGTGTTTTTAGTACCATGCTGTAAACTGCTAAAGGGAAACTGAAAGCTGTGGCTACACCCACCCCTCCACCCCTCTAATCCGTCCAGTGACACCCCTTCACAATTAGGGACAGGAACTGTAACAACACCCAGACAGATTTCAGGGTACAGTGAGAAGAGCAGTACCAGCTGTGTATATTTAAAAGACAAAATTGAAGGAATATGAAGAGATAAGAGGTGGGAGCACAGCCACCTTCTTTCTTATCCAAAAGCTCTGAATAACTACTTGGAGAGCACGGCAATCTGAAAAGCTCCTTTGAGGATCAACACTTAATTTTTCTATACCTTTTCACAACAAGCAGGAAGTCCCATGAAAAGCAAGTTCAAGAGGCTGTGGATAGCAGTACATGCAAAGTGCTGCCCACTGTCTTCCCTGTCATGGCAAAATTTAGTTAAACAAGATGATTATTACTGTCAGGTTATTTTCCAAATTTAATCATTATTTTATCAGAGTATAGACTCAGCCTGTTGATGAAAATTTTATGGTAAGGAGAAAAACCTCCTTTCATTTCCACTGACTGCAGATAGGGAAAGAAAAAAAAAATTGAGCACTAAAAGGTGAGAAAAGAAATTTGTTTTTTTATTTGGGAGTGGGGAGGGGGTGTCAAAGAGGAAAAAGGCAGGAGAATACTAAACAAGCTACTTTAATACTGATACTGCCCTTTACTTCAGAAACAGAAAACCAGCAGAATTATTTTGATCATAGGTTCAGCATTGCTCTCTCTTGTCAACAAGGCCCAGGAACATCAGAATAGATTTCTAGCCCAGAGAGGCTCATTCCAGCAGAAAAACTCTTGTAACTCCCCTGTGACAGCTATTTTTGTAGCCTTGCAATTCCATGACACAACCACACTGTATTTAACAAGTAACTTAACTAATTTTAGTTACTTAAAAATTAACTAGTTATACAGTAGTGCATCATAATGTTTCACTAATTTAGTGCACAGCTGATAAGACTGCACAGAAACTTCAATGAGTTTTGCTACTGAGAAATATTTACTTGTTGCTGTGTCAAACAGTGAACTTGAGCAGGGGAAAAAGTCTTTAAAAAATAAGGAAGTGGCTACTTATGGCCACACTGACTATATAAAGAACTAAAAATGCAGTGGGACAGCAAAGCATAAATAAACTTTAATTAAACGTTGAGGACCATTTTTTTCTAAATATATAGAGCTGTCTGACGGGAGTCACTTGGTAAATAAGCTGCAGAAGGGCTCAAGCTGCATGTGAGATTATTATTTAGGTGATAATTAGATCTGTTCCAGAACAAGAGAAATTAATATTAAATTGCAAACAACCAAAAAGCTTACATTTAGCAGAGGCTCTGTTTTAATTACAGGACTAGAGGGAAAAAAATCTGGCTCTCTTAAACAACATTTAAGGACAGGAGTTTAATTTAAGCCCAGAGAACAACACCTGATCAGGCAGTCAACACAAAGGTTTGAAAGGCAGCATGCATTCCAGAAGTAAGGCTTGGATCCCCTTCCCTAAAATTAAAATTAGCTTTTCTAGCTGGCTTGAAAATGGTCAATTATAACTTCAGTGTAACTCGAATGTGGAGATGCTTTGCAAGGCAAACAAATGGCAGGGTGAAACCTTCTGAATTAGAGATTTGAGCAAGAGGTGATTCCAAGAGTCTCGCTTGGGTTATTTCTGCCCAAAGCACTGGGAAGTTTCAGATCTAAAGATAGCAGAAAAGCAGCACTGCTTGCTTCAGGCTCCACAACTAACCTACTTTGTCCTACTCTGGCCATTTATGGGAACACATAATACAGCAGAAAGTTAAAAACCCACTTGGAATGCATAACTCCAGTTCTTGCCATGCTGAAACACTTCATGCTCAGGGTTTCAATGGTTTATTTTTGCTTAAGACCCAAAGCACAGGGCCTGAACAGAGGAGCAGGAAGGAAGGGTGTACAGCCTAAGACATCTCTTAGCTCAAAGTCATCCCTCCACCCAAGATGTGTTTTAGAAGTACAAATCCAACAATGACTCAAGAGTAGCCTGTTCAATAAGATGCTTCCTCCTTAAGTCTCACACATCCACTGGCTGTTACTCAGCACCTGATGAATCACTACTCTGCTGTTTATTAAGGCTGGATATGTCACATTCCTTGTTACAATTATTTAGTCAGCAAGTCCACACACAGCAGCTTTGCTCAAGAGCATTAAGGGGACTAGGTGAACTGCAGGTGACAAATTACAAAACAATAGGCTCCAGTATCTGATTTACTTACATCCATTTCCATGACTGCACCAGGGCACATTTTAGAATATGTAAGTGCACTTGCAGAGTTCAAAATGCAAGTTTAGCCTATCGCATCAAGGTAATTAATTTTATGCTACTTTAATATGGCCATAAAAATTACTGGCTTGGATAATATCCTCTTTACAACTGCTAGTAGTGCTGATGAAATGATGGCAAGATTATTAGAAGTAACCCATATGTGAAATTTCCTGTGTGGCAGACATCCATGAGGCCATCTCCAAAAGAAATACTATTCATCTGTATTTGGTGCTGACTCTCAGAAAGGAAACATTCCAAGCAGAATGTGTCTCATGCAGATCTGAAGTATGCCAAGCATTGGGTCATTCATTTGTAACTTCTCATCACCAAAAATAGCTCGATGGCCTGAGGTTAAAGCCCCACATGCTGTGAGTGTGACTGTCCATGTGGATGCAGCACTGCTTGGGATGCTCTCTGCCTGTGCAGTCCCAGGCACCCTTAAGGAAGGAGATTTGGAATAATTCCAGGGCTGTTTTGCAAGTCTCTTCCTGAAGATAAAACCACAGCCATAGAAGGGAACGCAAAACAGTGAATTCAAAATGCATCTTAGCGTGACCTTAAAGTGAAGTACACAGTTTAAAGATTACTAAGAGACAAACAGTTTTGATTGTCATGACAATTCTGATGTGTAACTGCACCAAAAATACAGCACAGAGTCTGTTCTCTCCCCCTCATTTTTTCTTTCAGTTGCACGTCTGTAAGACAACGACCAGCTTTTCCTCTGCCCACCAGTTTTTCAAGTTGCATGCAGCAAGGAAGTTACTTCTACTTAAGAACTGAGAGCTATTCTGAGATACCAACTGCTTGTAACTTTCCTTTCTAGAGCATCTTGCTGCCTATTATGTTCAATTACCCAGAGTTGCAGAAAACAAGTGATAGCAGAGTTAAGCCTTGCCTTACTGTAAATACATTCTAGTATTTTAGAACACAGGATCTACAACCAAGTTCAAACCAAGCCTCCTATTTCCAGATGGATGCAGCCACCCCCACAAAGTGCTCTTTCATCTTCAGTACATTGCTATTAAAGGACTCTGAAACAGTTGTTTAAAAATGGGTCTTACGAGTTGCTGTGCCAACCAAAAATGGACAACTAGAATGAAGCAGGCAGCAGCATCACACAGTTTGTACTCCAAACACAAGCATATCTTCAGATACAGGAAAAAACTGAAATCCTCTGAAGTCTCCCCTAAAACAGTGTAGGAACTGCCCACTGAAAATACCATTTTAGGCAATGTGATAAAACAAGCCAATCAAGGGTTTAGAAAGAACACGGTGTGCTTTATTGCTGCATAAAATTAGATAGAATTTGGTACACACATTGTCTGCATATCCAAAATGAGTAATTAGGATGCCACTTTCATCAGATTAAGTTCCATTATAGTGAATTCACCCAAAAACTGATGCATTCCAAACACACACACACACACACACCTCCTCAAAAACCACCCATGAGATGCCTAAATTTTTGTAAGTTAAATTTTATCTTGTTTGTTGGGATTTTAGAAAAGCAGGAAATCTGCTCCTTTCATTACATTCAGAAAGAACAGAGGCCTATCACATGAGACTGCATTAACAGGTGACAAGAGCAGCACAGGAAGCAGCAGCTACTTCAGCAGAATGCTCAAAGCTCGATTTCAATTCTAACCCCAGGTGTTTCCACAGTCAACAAAGCCTACCAAGTGAGAGCCTATTTCCCTCAAACACTTTCCTATGTACACCAGGAACAGAAACAAATCTGAAATGCTGTTTGGGCAGAACTAAAATGTAGCTAAATGTGTTTTCCATCAGCTGGTTTAACAAGAGCTGCTTTCCCCAGCCAAGTGCTTGTGTCTGCCCTCACACCAGTGTATCCTGTTGTGCTGCTTGCAAGGAGATGACAGATCACTCCCATAAACACATCTTCCATTGATCCAGAATAATAAAACCATCTAAAAAGCCATGTATTTTGCTCTGTCAGAGCTCTGAATGTCACACAGCACAGCTCTGTTTATAGCTGTAGCTAATGAGGTGACACTACACGGGAGCACTGCAGGGGAAAGCACATCCCTGAAGGTATAAACTCCTGCAAACAGCACAGTCTGGCAATTAATTCACAGGTTAAGTGTTGATGGGGCAGCCAACTCCCTGGCCACCTGGAAATGAGCTACCTGGAATAATAACCTCCAAAAGACACAGGCTAATAAAAAATAGCTTTGGAAAAAGATGGCTGAGCAAGAAAAGAATTCAGAATTTAATCACTAGCTGAACTGTAGATTCCCACCACCAGCAGCTAATTACAGCTCAAAACATTTAATTCAGAAGACTGAGGGCATTAATACTTTCAAGTAAGAATCAACACTGACCAACTGCAGTCTTGTTAGCTGAGGCTGAAAAGTAAATTCACCTGCAGTGATTGAAATAATTTGGACAAGCAAAAGCCCTGGAAGAAAGGCCATGTAACCACTGCCCTCACCATCTTTCTTTTGCTGAACAGCAGTGCTGCTGCTTCCCTCTTTGTGCCAGGCTGCAGGCTGGTAGTGACACACAGACTGCAGTGTCACACACACAGTGCTTCTGGAGGGTTACAAGGAAGGACTGTGAATCCATAGTCCTGACCCTGCTGAATCATGTTGCTCTACACTCTGCCTCTGTAACAATAAAGTATTTTAATCACCAGCTTATCAGTGCTAGCAAGCCTGAGACACCCCCATTCTGGCAGGTGGACCATGTCCAAGGACTCACCATCAGTGTTAGAACCCTGTTCTTTATCTCTACAAGTATGGAAAGATGCATTTTAGTAAAAATCTGAATTCTGCAAGCCACTTGGACAAGCTTTTTCACACACTGGTATATGAGAACATGGCTCATAAGAACTTTATTTCCTTCTTGTACTTTTTTACATGGCTACTACTGCAGCAGAAAGTCTTACCAGGAGGCAGTGGGGAAAAAAATCAGTCTAAGATATAAATGAGCAACAGTTAGGATAAAAGGATAAATAGGGAAGATTCTTACTTCAGATTCCCCACAACAGATCACTCAAACTACCAAAAAAACCAAGAAGACCCTGAATCTAAGATAGAGAAATGAATCCAGCCAGAGTTAGCTCTCTATACCAAAGTGAAACACCCATTTCAGCTCTCCAGTGTCAGCAGCAACTCACATCTTAGCTATGGGCAGCATCAGACACCTCTTCAGTAAACATTTACTCCCAGTGTGGTATCACAAAAGGCTGAAAAAGTGACCACACT
Organism: Rhabdornis inornatus; assembly: GCA_013397075.1. Taxonomy (NCBI): domain Eukaryota; kingdom Metazoa; phylum Chordata; class Aves; order Passeriformes; family Rhabdornithidae; genus Rhabdornis; species Rhabdornis inornatus. The sequence goes on along the minus strand of VWZS01003073.1, from coordinate 300,959 downwards.
GTTGCTACAAAGTAGATCTTAGAAGTTAAATATTTACAGAAGAATATCTTCTATTTCAGTTTCTTAATTTACTCAGAAGGCTGCAGTAAGGTTCTTCAAATACAACATGCAGAACTTCAAAGACTTTTTCTCCTGTTGGTTTTCATAGCAATGAAATCAGTAATTGCCACTCCCAAACCCACATGGGTTTTGCTTTCAAGTTTAGCCTGCACATTTGATTTAGATGGGAGTTTACTAAAACAGCAGTAATTATAAACTAGATATTTGACTTTGTAAGGAAGAATACAGACTATTTAGAGATTCAGGTATAAAGTTTAAGTACTTTCCATTTAAGTTTATTTCAAGAACATAAAATATATTCAGTCTGTAGATGGGTAACTGACTGTATTTACTGACAAAACCACTCCTTCAATCCTGTAAAAAATTTTTTTCTCTCCTTGAAAGATCAAAACTTTCACAGATAAAGAATTTAAATCAGGAAGAAGGTTTACACCTCAGAAGCCAAGAAAAAAAGCTGCATGCTGCAGAGATAATTTGGAAGCCAGTTAAAAAGCATAGAGATTTTAAAAATTTAAGTATACAACACTGGAACACTGATCATGCATCATGTACCTGCACAGGATACATTTCTGGTACTAATCACTGTCTTGTGCCTGCCATGAAAAATGCTATTCAGAAAGCCTGAAAGAGAACTAATGACAGGTAGATGTAAAGATCTGATCCTTCACCTTTACTGCTGGCATCCAAAGTGTTGTTCTGAAAAATATGTAAGAACACTCTCCTTCAGCAGCCCTGTGAGAAGTGCTACCCAGAACAGTAACTAAATTCTCATTAGACTTCAAGCACCTACTTCAAGTTTTGAAAGACAGGCTGATCACTTGATTGCAGGTGATGACAGAATCCTTTGCCACATCTAATATAAAGCTGCTGCACAAATCTTCAGCTTCCCTGCAGTGCTGTGTAGTTGTTTGCAACACTGCATGACTTCCCCAGGATAGCTGTAACTATTGTCACCAATGTGAACTTGCAGTCCTGAGAAATAATACAAGAAATTCAGTGTATTTGTAACCAAATTCCATATCCTGCATCCCTTTATTAGACATCAAAATAGAAATTAAACATCTATGTTCAGATAACTTAACACCATGTGCCAAAACATGCAGAAACTGGCTTTAGAATCCATGCTTAAGTAAACCCTGGCAATAAGCATGTAGCTCCTTAATTAGCCAACATTAACATTTGATACAAATATGTCAGCTATCATAGAATTACATACCAGAAAGAATAAAAATAGCCTCTTACAACACAGCTCTTGTTCTGTCCAAACACAAGATTACCAAATCAGTCTGAAAACAAGGAACATTTTCTGTCTGGCATTAAAAGATTGCCTGATAGATGCCACAGCTCACGGGTTGGGGGGAAGCAGCAGCTCCCTCAGCTGAGAGCTGAAACTGCTCTGGTGGTGCTGGGCTGCCAACAGCACCCTCAGTGAATGCATCACTGGTTCCTGCACACACTGCAACACGCGGGACCGCAGCTCAGATCTGCACCACAAAGCACAACAAAGTCTGGACATGGTTTATTCAGGAAAAATGGGGCTGCTCCTCCCTGGAGATCACTGAGGCTGCTGCCAAGAGCTTGGCCAGCTGAGCATGGATCACTTTACTGATGTTACTGGGAAAAGCAACTACAAAGTGAGTATTATTTTTGCAGAGCTGATAGAAAACCCATTTCTGAGATTTTTCTCACACAAGTATTTGACAGTGCTTTACATCATAAATATTTTCATCATTACTCATGTCCAGAAGATACTGCACTGCTGCAAAACATCTCCAGAGCACATCTAAGAAATCAGCACTGAACTTCAGTGGAGAGAATGCATCAGTTCAGGCTTCCTGAGGGTTGCCAGGCTTTGTGTCCTCTCCAGTAGGAACCCTCACAAGGCAATGATTACAATCAGCATGAAGTTATGTTTGAATAATTTAATGTCCATTTTCTGAAGTTGAGGACAGCAATGTCCCAGAGCTGAGAACATAAGTAAGCATTTAACATCAACAGGTTTCATTCAAGTTGGTTTGGTTTTTTTCCCTAACACACGATTATAGAAATGAACTTAATGCTGATAGTTTAACAGTGCAGCACAATTTTCTCCATGACCAGGAAAGGTATGATCTTCCATTTTTATAACCCAGCCATTACTGCTTGAAGTTTTTGCTGTCAACTTTACGTTTACTGGGATTTTCTCTTTATACCTACACTTCACAACTTCTTACCATGCTCCTCTGAGCAGTTTGCAATCATTTAGATAATAAAGCTTTGTGGGAAGCATGTGACCTTAATTTGTACAGAAATACTGCAGTTCTACATAGAGGATCTGCAAAAGCATTGCTTATTTAACCACAGAATAGAAACATTAAAAAAAAAGCATGAAAAAAAAAAACAATGGAAACAGAAATAATAGCTACAAGTCTCCTGAACAACTGCGAAGTCTGACAGAGTAGCACTGTACATCACTAAACAGAAAGCAGCTCTGTGTTAAAATAAGATCCAATATTTTAAATATTTCTACAGTATTTTGGCTGCAATCGTACATGCATTCTGAGTTTAAATCTACAAAAATCCAGTATGTCAAGAGCAGTATGTGAGTACTGAACAGAATAAAACCATCTTCCTTGTCACAGAAATCTTTTTACTTTATCTGGGATCTGAAGGAAGCCACGTGACACGTTCAACAGTTACTTATTCTGCTGTTCTTATAAAGAGACCTGTAAGAGGCAGACGTTCCTAAATTTGCTTTTTCTTATCAAGTGCCACGTGTATGGAGGACTTTGGGAAAGATTTTTGTATATTCTGCAACTAATACACCAATACATTTTCAAGTGTTTAAATGTATTATTTTGACTAATTTACTTACAGCCATCACTTAGAATTCCATGTGACCAATGACCAATGTCATGCTTAAGAGTGCCTTAATGCTTTTAATTGTTTTTAAATTAAGAAGCTTTTAATTTGCTCAAGCTAAGCCTCAAATGCATTTCCCCAGGCAAATCTCCCGTGCTGCATCTACAAGACCTTTGGTACTAACAAAGTGCAGATAACACAAGAACTGCTGCTTTGAACAACGATCTAAAAAATGAAATGTTTCTCTCTCGCAGTGTGTCTGCTTACAGAGATTAGATACTAAAGTTACTTACTGTGATTGTCCCACTCTAGAGCTGCTCAACTGTTAGCTTGGTGCAGTTAACACAACAGGCAACGATAAAAAGGCTCACCAAAGTGACCTCCACTGCTCATTTCTTCCACTCATTTCCACAGTTGCCCTGTAAGGGCTTGCACAGGGGGATGGGGCACAGTGCAAAGATCCAGCACAGTCAGGACGGCTTCAAGTTTCAGGGCTGCTTAACATGACATTTAGGACACAAAATTTCACTATCATGGAACAACTCTTGAGTCCTGAAGTTCCTATTCCAATAAAAAGATATTTAAACCAAAATTAGACTTTTTTTCCTGCCTTGCCAAAAGCACAGTGTTCTCATTCCATGACAGCAGACATCATCCCTAAGCTGTGTGAGACCATTTGTGCTGTGCTGAGCTGCCCACTGGGCATTCTTAGGTGCTGAAAATACCATAAAAGAACAAGTCACCTCTCCTGCTCACTGGCTATACAGAAATAAAGTCCTTCTGCTTACAGCAGCTCAGTGGGTGATGTGCCATGAGCCTCCTAATTGTGCTGGCTGTAACAGCTACATCCACGGGGGCAGGATTTTTATGCTAGAAATCAGAAACAAGACTAATTAGTTTAATCACAAACTGGTATTTATTGAATGGTTCTACACTCAGTACAGAGATACAAACCGTGCCTCAGGAAAGCTCACAATCCAAGGCAGGATTTGCCCAACACATTCCACAGAGAGATCAGAAGTTCACATTTAAATGGAATTTTTGAAGTTTTGTTAATATTTAGGTTAGACATAATGTATTCTAAGTTATAGAATCAGAGAATGGTTTGGTTTGCAAGGAACCTTAAAAACCTCATCCAACTTCAACCCCCCTGCCACAGGCAGGGACACCTTCCACTGTCCCAGGCTGCTCCAAGCCCTGTCCAATCTGGCCTTGGACACTTCCAGGGATCCAGGAGCAGCCACAGCTTCTGTGCTGTGCCTGTGAGGGCCTCACACCCTCACAGACAGGAATTTCTTCCTCATATGGAAGCTCAACTTGCTCTCAGTCAGTGCAAAGCCATTCCCCCTTGTCCTGTCACTCCATGCCCCTGTCTAAAGTCCCTCTCCAGGTCTCCTGAAGGTTCTCCTCAGATACTTCCTAGTTTATCCACTACATAAAACAGAACTACAGCACAGAATCAAAGCTCCCTCAAGACTAAATGCCTTAACCTTTAGGTATTTTGTAGAGACCATTCAGCCATCTTTATACTTACAACCCAGATCGCAACATCAGCATTCCAGACCTTTCCTCTCTGTCAGGCCTCGCCTGCAGTCAATTCCATACAAGTCTTTTGGACTTGGTGTATTATTAAACCTTCTGAGCAGACCTGTACCACACACCTCTGCTCACTGAACTCTCCTAGAGCGCTCTCAAAAAAAAAAACCAAACCCAAAACCCAACACAAAGCAAAACAAAAAACCAACCAAAAAAATCCCCAAAAGCCACCTACAAAGCATAACTTACATGGGAACCACACCTAAATTAACTATATATTTCTGTCAAATTAACACAATGGTCCCTCCACTGCTGCTTTAGGTAACCCTGAGAGATGCCTTCTAGCTCACAATGAGCACTGTCAAACAAATGGTCATCACTTCGGAATAAAAATTATGGATCCGTCACTTCAGAATAAAAATTATGCATCTGTATTAACATAAGCCACGATAAAAATTCTGTATAATGTGTCAAAATGTGAAACTAACGTTAAAACATACGGTTTTATCATAGGCTTCGGCCTGTAACTCCTGCTTATTCAGATCAAAGCTCGTCTCTAAGACCAACCTCTCTCAAAGGACTCTGACAGGTGCACGTATCCCGCCTCGTAAGGCCGCACCTCCAGGACCACAAACTACAACACGCCCCCACACCTCCCAGAAGAAGCCCTCAGCCTCCTCCACACTGGCCATCCCTGTCCTTGCCGCGTCTTCCTGCAGAGGGAACCGTGAGGAAGCGCCCGAGCTGCAAGAGCCGGTCGCGTTCCCTCCCCGCACGCGTCACGGGGATGATGAAGGGCGGCGGAGCTGCGCCCTCCCCCGCGCGAAGGCGGCGCGGGCCGGCAGCCCCTACCTGCACCCCGGGTGTGTCTCTGCGGGGCGCTCGGGCCGCCCCGGCGGCTCCGCGCCCTCACGGCGGGCGGTCCTGGCGCCTCCATGGCGGCCGCTCCACTTCCGGCTCCGGCCGGGCCCGCTCCTGCGCCATCGCCACCGCAAGCGGAGCCGCCGCCAACATCCAGCGACGAGGTCACACCGCCGGGAAGAGACGCAGCGCCGCCTCAGCGGACCTCAGGATAAGCCTCCCGGCCGCTCACTCCGCCGAGCTCACGGGCGCTCCCGCTCCTCCCTCTTTCCGCGGCCTAAAATGGGAAAGAGACGCGTACAAAATGGCGCCTGCGACGCCGCGGCCGCCGCGCCTGCGCGTCGCGCGCGCCGGCTCCGCCCCCACCGCCACGGTCCCGCCCCTGCCCGGTCGTTCCTCCTCCCTC